>WBZZ01001097.1:0-2500 GCA_019918135.1 Paulinella micropora | reverse complement strand
CTTGTATCGTCCTTTTTATTCTTTCCTGGAGCCTTCTGTTGAACCTTCGTTCCAGTTTTTCCTTATGAGCTCGTACTGTTGTTCTTTGGAACCAGATCTCTTTTGATTTAAGCTCTTTTTAATGTTCTTCTTTATCTTTTGCTATTCTTTGTTTCCTGTTTTTCTTTTCTCATTAAACCTTGCTACTGTAAAAAATAAAAAAGGGGGGGGGTGGGGGTGAGAGGGGGGGGGGGGGGGAACACCAAGCTTGCTCCTTTGTCTACTACCTGAAGGAGAACTCTCCGAATCAGTCGACGTATATGGTCAACCACGCCCACTTCCAACTTCCCCCCCCTCTCTTTAACTTTTTCTCATGAAAAAGAAAGGAGGGGGGGGCCGCCACACATAAACGACTACACCTTTCCAATAACATATGCATAACATAACATAATAATATCACCGCGCAATATATCTAAACAGAAATATTAATATTAATAACTAATATAATATTAATACTGAGCCGCTGAATACAAATTTAATATCTTCCTTAATACGCTCAACTGAATAACTAGGTTTCCACCTTAGATAAAGGTATAACTTACTAGCTATACTTTTCACGTGGACGTTCCCTGAGTCCAATTGTAAAATTGTTCTCTCAATAAAAGCGAAGAAGAAGAAGAAGAAGAAGCAGAAGAAGAAGAAGAAGAAGAGGAAGAGGAAGAGGAAGAAGAAGAAGAAGAAGAAGAAGAAGAAGAAGAAGAAGAAGAAGAAGAAGAAGAAGAAGAAGAGAGCGAGAGCAGAGAGAGAAAGAGAAAGAGAGAGAGAGAGCGAGAGAGAGAGAGAGAGAGAGCGAGTGTGTGTGTGTGTGTGTCTCTCTCTCTCTCTATCTCTCTCTCTCTATCTCTCTATCTATATTTTCTTTCTTTCTTTTCCCCGCTGTCGCTGGGCGTGGTAGGGATATCCGATGCTTTCTTCTTCTTTTTCTCCTGTTTTCCCTTTCCCCCCCTTTTCTCCTTTTTCTCCTTCTCCTTCTCCTCCTTTTTCTCCTCTTTCCTTTCCTCGGGTACAGCTTCAGCCAACCCTACAAAGGGAAGGTAATTTTTTTCGATCAAGAGATGAGAAGTAAGATGACCATGTAGATGAATGGATGGATGGATGGATGGATGGATGAAAGGATGGAAGGATGGATGGATGGATGGAAGGATGGATGCATGGATGCATGGATAGAGAGATACATGGATGGATAAATAGATAGTAGAGAGACAGATAGACAGATAGATACATAGACAGATAGACAGAGACAAAAAGACAGATAGATAGAAAGGAAGATAGAAGATAGATAGATAGAAAGGAAGATAGAAGATAGATAGATAGATAGATAGATAGATAGATTCAAACACACACATACACATACACATACACACATTCTCTATCTCTCTATCTCTCTCTCTCTCTCTCTTTTTCTCTCTCTCTCTCTCTGTCTCCTCTCTCTGTCTCCTCTCTCTCTCTCTCTCTCTCTCTCTCTCTCTCTCTCTCTGTCTATCTATCTATCTATCTATCTATCTATCTATCTATCTATCTATCTATCTATCTATCTATATCTATCTATCTATCTATCTATCTATCTCCTCTCTCTCCTCTCTCTCTCTCTCTCTGTGTGTCTCTCTCTCTCTCTCTCTCTCTCTCTCTCTCTCTCTCTCTCTCTCTTCCTACCTACCCACCTACCTGCCTACCTATCTACCTATCTATCTATCTATCTATCTATCTATCTATCTATCAATCTGAGAGAGAGAGCAAGAGAGAAGAGAGAAAGAGAGAAGAGAGAAAGAGAGAAGAGAGAGAGAGAGAGAGAGAGAGAGAGAGAGAGAGAGAGAGAGGAGAAAAGCGGAGAGAGAGAACGAGAGAGAGAGAGAGAGAGAAATAAATAAAGAAAGAAAAAGAGAGAGAGAGAGAGAGAGATAAAGAAAGAAAGAGAGAGAGAGAGGAGACAGAGAGAGGAGACAGAGAGAGAGACAGTATATGTATGTGTATGTGTATGTGTGATAGAGAGAGATTATGTGTGTATGTGCATGTGTATGAGTTATAAAAATATATATACACAGAGAGAGAGAGAGAGAGAGAGAGATATATACACAGAGAGAGAGAGAGAGAGACAGAGAGAGAGAGAGACAGAGAGAGAGAGAGAGAGACAGAGAGAGAGAGAGAGAGAGAGAGAGAGAGAACAATGACTACAACACACACACACACAAAAAAAAAAAAAAAAAAAAAAAAAAAAAAAAAAAAAAAAAAAAAAAACATCAAAAACAAAAAAAAAAATAATTAATTAATTAATAATTAACTTATATGCATACATATATATATTTATATATGCATAAATAAGTTTATATAAAAAAACACACACACACACACACACACACACACACAACAGCAACCATCCACCAGCATGGTCTTTGAAGAATCCTCCGCCGGACTCCGTCCAACGAATATGGTCTCCCAACCACACCAACAAACCACTCCTTCA
>WBZZ01001096.1:7500-10000 GCA_019918135.1 Paulinella micropora | reverse complement strand
TCTCTGTCAATGGCTGATGCATTTCTGCACATGCGCCTCCATCGTCTCACCCGTGAGGGGAGTACGAAGAATTGACGATAAGCTCTAATGACACCCCCGCAAGGGCAGTTCCAACACATCCAGACGGGCCGGTATGTTCAATGAAAATACTGGTCCAGTCGGATCGGTATGATCAATGAAAATACTAGTGGCACCGACGGGAATCGAACTGGCGACAGGGCCCAGATGGTAGAACTTGACCACTGGGCTATCACGGTGTCCAATAATAATAATAATAATAATAATAATAATAATAATAATAATAATAATAATAATAATAATAATAATAATAATAATAATAATAATGATAATAATAGTGCTTCTCTGTCAATGGCTGATGCAAATCTGCACATGCGCCTCCATCGTCTCACCCGTGAGGGGAGTACGAAGAATTGACGATAGGCTCTAATGACACCCCCGCACGGGCAGTTCCAACACTTCCAGACGGACCGGTATGTTCAATGAAAATACTGGTGGCACCGACGGGAATCGAACTGGCGACAGGGCCCAGATGGTAGGACTTGACCACTGAGCTATCACGGTGTCCATAATAATGATAATAATAATAATAATACTATATCTGAGGCGTACTGATGCAGCTAATGGCATATCCTCAACGGACATAAGCCTCCAATACCCTTGTTCGAGGTCCTCCACCCCCCCGTGTCAGTCTCTCGCCTGATGATCGGGGCCACCGATGGAGCTCCTGAGGGCAAGACTGCACTAAGCCGAGGTTATTCCGCAGTCCCAGCAACCTCTTGCAAGACGTCACCGAATGTGCAAGTGCATACACCAAGCGCGGTTGCTAGAGCTGCCTCGAAACCCCACCCATAACAATCTAGTGTCTGCTGGGTCCTGGGCTATCAACCAGCATATGCGGAGTTTAAGATCTTTTACGCGCGCAACGACCCTCCTCCCCAGCATCTACCACCAAAGGGTTATGAGTTGGCGTCACAGTTTAACGCCTTGAGGCCATTGGGCTGGAACTCTGTTTAGCAAGTGTGAGGTTTTTCATCGGGATTTCCCTCAAATATGTCACAGTCAACACTCCAAGGCAGATTTACTATATCTGAATAATAATAATAATAATAATAATAATAATACCAGTGTTGTAGAAGCTCTTGAGGCTGGCCAGCACTTTGCTGTGTGTCTCGTTCAGCTGTTCGTTGCTGCTGGCCATGGAGGCGAAAGGGCGGGTCGGCTGCGCCTAGCGACGCAACAGCCACGCTGTCTAGTTAATACTTGTCTCTCTCTCCCTCCCTCATACACACAAATAAGGTTTTGCTTTTGATCATTCGCGTTTTTTTTTGTTTTTTTTTTAAGACTTCGCGCTGGATCTCAGTGCCCGTATGAGCTTTCGCAAGAGCCGGATCGGGCTGAGATCACGTGAAGCTGCAGGTCTTTGAAACAACCGCCCTAGCAGCAGCCCGACCCGCCTCTTGGCTTGCGCGAATGAGGTGTAGAGCGAATTATTATTATCAAAACCTTACTCTCTGTTCCTCTCTTTCTGTCTCTCTCTCTCTCTCTTTCTCTCTTTCTCTCTCTCTCTCTCTCTCTCACTCACTCACTCTCTCTCTCTCACACACACACTCTCTCTCTCGATCTCTTTCACACACTCACTCACATATACGCTCATTTTTTCACTCACGCACTCAAACTCGCTCACACTCACTCACACTCACTCACACTCACTCACACTCACTCACACTCACACTACTACTACTACTACTACTACTACCACTACTACTAGGCTAGGCTAAAAGGGTAACTGTTTTTTCTTATTCAGCCAACGGGAAAAACGATAAAAATAACCCGATAATGATGCAGAGTTTGCTATCATAACCGCGTCAAGTATATATTTTAACCCGAATTACAGCTTCAACATAAGAGTGGAGAGCAAAACGTACTACTTACTACTACTACTACTGCTACTACTGCTACTACTACTACTACTACTACTAATACTAATACTACCTACTACTACTACTACTACTACTACTACTACTACTACTACTACTACTACTACTACTACTACTACTACTACTACTACATGAGGTAGGGAGGCGAAAGAAGCAGGGAAGGAGGCATGCGAGCAACGCCCATATGCATGGGATGAACGCAGCAAGATGGCGCTGGCAACCCGCAAGGGACGCATGGGCCGGGGTAGGGAGGCGAAAGAAGCAGGGAAGGAGGCATGTGAGCAACGCCCATATGCATGGGATGAACGCAGCATGAGGGCGCTGGCAACCCGCAAGGGACGCATGGGCCGGGAACCTAGCTAGCAAACGGATACGGAGAATACGTAAACGCATGCATAACACATGCACAATGATTCCCGACTGTGCATAACACATACACATAAATGACTACTGATTATGCATAAGACCTACAACAAACAGCAGGAAGAAGTGAAAGTCGATCATCCAAAAAGAATGAAAAAAGAAAAAGAATTCGAAAGAAA
>WBZZ01001094.1:22500-29310 GCA_019918135.1 Paulinella micropora | reverse complement strand
ATAAGTAAACGCACCAGTACCGCAGAATAATAAAAATGTTAATGAGGTGAAGCAGGAGAAGAAGGAGTTGAAAAACTTAGAGACAAGACTCCAAAATTTGGAACGTAAAGTTCTTGTTCTCGCAGCCAATATACACTGGCCCGATGCTCTGTGTTATACGGAACTTTATTGTGAAACATTGAAGACAATATTAAAAGTTGGTAATGATACGATGGCGAATATTAATATTGTCGGCAGGAAGTTTTTTAATCGATACCGGGACTGGGTGGACGTAAATATGAAAAAGTCAACGGGCACTCTCAAAGGAGTGAGCAGCCGGACGGATATCACGGGAATCATCACACTGACCTTTAAATTGAAATCCGCACGAGATACCGTATGGACCTCTATGTCGTCCCCGGTTACCACGGGTCAATATTACTATCGTATGACCAATTGGCTACGATGGGGGCTGTGATTGATTGCGCCGCACGGCGAGTGATATATGGAGTAAAAAGAGGAGAAAAGAACGATATTGATCCCTTCAACGCTACTGACTCTTATGAGGCTTATGAGCTGAGTCTAGCGACTGATCACAAAAAGATGGCCATCGCACATGAGGCACTTGAGGTGTACGTTCACCCCCATGTCGTAAGACCGGATGAACTGTCCTGGACCGACAATTGGGAATCCCAAGTGTGCACTGTCACAGTTCCGATATGCCATTGGGACAAAAAGTCTATTGATGACTTAATCGAGAAGCGAAAGGAGGAGATTATATGTGTCGCACAAAGAAGCCCGTCGTCGGCGAGATTCGCGGAAGGAGTAGGAACAGATGTCCATATTACTAACGGATACTGTTTCCATGCGAAAGTAGGAGAAGAAAAAAGGGAGGCGTTTGTACCAAGGAGAACGGGGCGAATCCCGGATACTCCACCAGAAACTATTAAAAGTTTTATTACTGATTTCTGGGTGACGAGCCCACGTGGCCGCGTTCACTGTCTGAAGTGAAGAAATGCTTACGGACTTTATTCGAAAATAATAAGCCGTATACTATTATCCTGCCATATAATGAGAAGGCGATATGGGCGCAGGAAATAAGGGACCGGCTTATTGATCATCCTATACCGGTACCCTCTCGCAAGCAACAGCTAGTGGTGGCTTGTTGTATGGGAACTCGTGAGCAGAGCAGTGCATACAAGCGGAAGCTCAGAGACCTCGACAAGTTGAAATTGATACCGCAAGCATTCACATGCTTTGATGGTTTTTACACCCGTAAAGCTCCTTTGCAATACGCGAGACTCATTGACATGCTGGTGGAGCTCGGTAAAGATGATGAGCCGGACACGGTCACGTATGAAAAGACGGGCCTAGATGATGTCTCGGAAGAGGACTTAGGCTTGGAGGAGGACAGAGAACCCCTCAAGCAGCATAAGCAGATGTCTGATGAAGATTTTCAAGAGGCGGCGCGGAAAATATTGGAAGAAGGAGTAGGCACGGAGAAGGAGAAGGAGCTTTTAAAAGCCAAATTAGAGGCGAACAAGGAAATTTTTGACCCTCCACATGCAGGTGGTGTCAAGCCTGAAGATTTCACTGCGGTTATTTACAAAATACCGGGTGCGGAGCCGTCACCGGCACCACGAAGGGCGAATTTGAGTATACATGAGGCGAAGATAGCGGAGGAGCTAGCAAGACAGCTGCTCAATGAGGACTTTATTGAGAGATCAACATCCTCAATAGTCTCACAACCGAGAATAGTGCCGAAGCCAGGAGGAGAATGGCGCCTGACAGTTAACTATGCTCGTGTTAACAAGGTGCTGGAGGAAGAGAGAAATCCTCTCCCGACATTAGAAGAAGGAAGGAGAGTACTGCGGAATGCAAAATTCTATTCGGTCATTGACCTTAAGAATGGCTTCTGGCATATACCACTGGAGGAAAAGTCCAGATGGCTGACGGCGTTTGTGGTGGGTATGGAAATATACCAATGGAAAGTGCTTCCGATGGGCCTCAAGCAAGCCCCAGGACTTTTCCAGAAGGCGATGCAGAAGATGTTGAGCAGTCAGTACGATGATTTGTCTGACGGAGGCTTTATGAGAAGGCGGGACAGAAGGCGGGAGAATATGCATTTTGCTATATCGATGACATTATCGTATACTCTAACACAATGGAGGAGCATATCGATCATTTGTCCGATATATTCAGGCGCATCGGAGCTTTTGGCCTGAAGTGCAATCTAAAGAAGTGTCAACTTGCCAAGACGAGTGTGACATACTTAGGGTACGAGATCTCCCATAATCGAGTCTCGATATCCAAAGAGAAGAGGGAGGAGATTATGAATAGACCGATACCGAAGAACCGCACTGAATTGCACTCATTCCTTGCGATGGCGCAATACTATAGCCAGTTTATACCCGATTGGGGTGCAACACGGGCTAAAGTGGAGAAAATGATAGATTTTGGAGACTTTGAGAAGTGGGACGAAGAGGCTTTGCAAGGGTTTCATGCGCTCAAAGATCTCATTTACAAAAACCCGAAAGACGGAGGACTGGTGTTAACGATGCCCGACTTTACGAAACAATTCGTAGTCGATACAGACGCATCTAAGTTTGCGGTTGGGGCTGTATTACAACAAGAGGATGAGGAGAAGAAATTACGCCCAATCATGTTTATTAGTAGGAAGTTGTGTGCGGCGGAGAGAAACTATTGCACAAGGCAAAGAGAGGCGTTAGCGGTGGTGTGGGCCCTCAAGAGGCTCAGAGAGTATTTGTGGGGAGGACCTCAATTTACTGTCAGAACTTATTATCATAACCTGTTATGGTTGATGAATCATGAACAGACGGGACGGCTGGCGCGGTGGCAAGCGTTCTTGTCTTGTTTCGATTTTACAATGGTCCATCTACCGGGAAAGCGAAATGTGGTCGCTGATAGCCTCTCTAGGCTAAAGTTTAACTCAGAAGTATCGGCGTTGGTGTCCACGGTGGAGATGGAAGACTTGTCCACTGACAAGGTGTATGAGGTCAGCCACATTGAGGCGATGGAGATGGCGAGTGGAGTGCGATATGACCGCACAGGTCTACGGTACAGTCCACAAGGCCCGGATCACGGGATATGTTGTGAGCTACATACCCAGGAGGACGCTGAGTGGTCCTATGAGGTATATGAGAATGCGAAGGCGAACATAAGAGAGGAAGAGGAGACGCAGGAAGTTTATGCGGAGCCTCCTCAAGAGCGGAGAAGTGACCTAGACGATGACCCGGAAAGAATCGGGGTACGGCTAGAAGATGGTACTATCCATATAGCCTCGCCTACCGCATGGAGGCAACAGCAGGCTCAAGATCCGGAGTTTAAAGAACTGATACAGTTATATCAGAACCCGGATGAGCTACGGATGACGAAAGCGATCAAAGATCAGATGAAGGAGATGGGATGGAGAGATGGTCTACTGTGGTACAAGGGCCTTCACGGTCGCTATGCGTCACAGCCGGACAAATGGACCCTTTGGGTACCGGAGAGTCTGAGACGATTTATATTTGTCGCAGCCCACAATTGCCCACTTTTGGCGCATCCGGGTCGACAACGAACTCACATGTTCGTAGCGAGGCGATTCTGGTGGAAGAAGATGAAGGAGGAGATAGATCAGGCGGTGGATGCATGCATCCCGTGCAAGATAAACAAAACACCACTGAAGGCAAATTTCGGCCTGATTGGCGAATTTCCTCTTCATGCGGGGATGTTTGAGTTTATACACATTGATCATGTGGGACCTTTCCCAGAATCGAAGGATGGTTACAAATACCTCCTTACGGCTATTGACAGAGCCACCAACTATGTGTGGATCATCCCTGTCAAAGACGTTACCGGCAAGACGACGGCCGAGGCGCTGATCGGTAGGATCATCTCACAGATCGGAGTACCAAGAAAGATATGTTCTGATCGAGGCTCGGACTTTAATAACGAGGTCATCGACAAACTATCTAAGTATTACGGGATGAAATGGCAATATGTTACTGCCTATAACCCGCGAGCAAATGGGAAAATCGAGCGGGTACACAGACCCCTCAAAGCCTCGCTAAAGATGTATTGCACGAAGAAGGAGAATCAAAGAGCATGGGTCGAGGCAGCACCATCATTTGCGTTTGCAATGAGCTGTCTACCCTCTACGGCGTTAGGAGGCTCGAAGAGCTCAATCTCGCCATATCAGTTAGTATATGGGCGTGAGCCTGATATCCCGACTTCGCTCCTTCACCCAAAAGACATTTTGGCGGATGCGGATGAGTTGTTTGGGATGAGACTGAAGATGGAGGCGGAACAAATAGTCAGGGCGCATAGAGAGCCGGAGCGCCGAAAGACTGATGCTGAAGGGGTGCGACAAGCGCACTTGGATCAGATCAAGTTCCAGGTTGGGGATATTGTACTGTTGTACCATCCTCAGGTCTCGAAAGGAGTCAGCTCTAAGCTGTTCACTCACTGGAAAGGACCTTATCAGATTATGGAACAGACGGAACCTCTGAACTACAAGATCAGGGGTAGAGGGAAGGTGCAAATTGTGAATGTAAGAAGGCTGATTAAGTATGATCCCTTCTTACTGGAAGATGAATCCGTTGAGGAGGCGTTAAAACGGATGAAGGATGATTTCAAAGAGGTGCCGCCCATCCACAAGGAGGCTGGCATAGACCAAGACGATGCTTATCGGGCACCGATAGCTGAGAAGGAGGAGAGTGAGATGGACAGCAAGGAGAAGACTGACCGCATAAGCGCGGCGGGGACTCAGTCCAAGTCTCCGCGAGAGCATAGCGGAAAGAAGGAGAAGATCACAGAGGCGCAGCTAAGGAGAGCGCGGAATGATCTTATCAACGACCAACCGAGGAAGGCGATGAGGTCGATGAGATCAAAGGACGTCCACCAGGAGGAGGAGGGGACGGACACTGACCCAAACGCGGGCAACGTTGAGATTGTCCATGAGCGATGGAAGGAAGGCGATGCGATAGCAACCATCGCATGGGTGAAAAATGTTTTCTATCTGATGAGACCAGCGGAACAACATGTCGCTGATGACACTCTCTCAGACTTATACTTGATACGGGTCGTGGCGGTCCCACGACAGATGCATGTCACACGGACACTCAAAATATCATCAGCCGCAAAGATAGTACACCGATACTCCAGTTCTGGAGAAGTATGGACCCGGTTGAGGATCCAAAGGCAAGACATTATCTGCCAGTATATAAAGACGCAAAAAGTCTCGAGACATGGGATGATACAATTACTCCCAGAGACAAGGATTACACTGCGTGGACCATTCAGACACTGCCAAGAGGAGTGCTTGATGTCCCTTTTGAATTATCGTTGGGCGGAATCCCTAATAAGATCTGGGACATTCACGAACAGTCAAAGTTCGATCTGACTTTTGTTGGTGGTCCTCCACCAGGCAAAGAAATCCGCGCCAGACGACGAAGGCAGTGACAAAGAAACTATTTTTCTTTATGCGTCTCAAATAAACTGATTGATTGCCCACGGCGTATCATGATTTGATCATGCATCATCAGTTATCAATATGAATATTAAAAAGACTCAGTGATATAACTTGGCATTCGATCGCAACATACGAGTGCGAAAGGTCGATCGACGATGATACTACACCGTATACGGGGATCGCTAGTGTATTGAGCGATGGTGTTCCCGGGTAATACTATGACCCTTTCCAAGTCCTGGGATGATGTTCTCGAAAATGAAATTTTCTCTGAAACTTTCATTAAATTATTTTTTACGATAGATTATATACTGTCGTACCTGAGCACGGTCAATCTCTACTTGTGTCGGTATATCGCAGGGTCGGGTACATACACCTCGACTTCGGATATAGCTATTAGGACTGGCCCACTAATACTATATCATAGGATATCCGCCTTATACAAGGGTATGTCATTAAAAAACAATGTACTTACGATCTCCCTGTGAATAATAATAATAATAATAATAATGATAATGATAAGAAGAAGAAGGAGATCAAAGGGGGAATCGTACTACAGCACCACGTTGCTTGTATTTTTTTATTAATAGTACGTTTGTTCTTGACATACTGCCGAAAAAAAATTTGAGGGGAAGGAGTTCAAAATTTACAAGAAAGGCTAGAGAATCCGCTTTGACGTGCCGTATGAGGATATATTTATCGTCTTTTAGCGTCTATCCGTGGGTCGATGCGCTGTGTGGCATGACTCCATAGCGCATACTATTTGCAGAAAGAAATCAGAAGGTGTATGACGAAAATGCTATTTCCGTCATAAAATCGGGAGGGGGTACTGTAGGCATCACCCCTCGGATAGCCGGTAAAAAGTACCTTTTCCTGGTGACAGGTGCACCAGCTTGTTTTTCAGTATTATTTGTCCGGATTGGACCTGATGCCATTTTATTCCTGGTCTGTTGCCGTTTTCCTTTTTGGCTTCACTGAGCTAATACAACGAGACATCATTCTCATTCTTGAGGACTGTGTTTGGTTGTATTACCGACTTTTTACGAGCTATCGTTGGGGGCATTACAAATCACCCTAGTGATGTGGACTCCAAATGTAATGCCCCCAACGATAGCTCGTAAAAAGTCGGTAATACAACCAAACACAGTCCTCAAAAGATGAGAATGATGTCTCGTTATATTAGCTCAGTGAAGCCAAAAAGGAAAACGGCAACAGATCAGGAATAAAATGGCATCAGGTCCAATCCGGACAAATAATACTGAAAAACAAGCTGGTGCACCTGTCACCAGGAAAAAATACTTTTTGTCGGCTATCCCATATGTAGCTACATATGGGGGGGGTGATGCCTACAGTATGCATGT
>WBZZ01001094.1:5000-12500 GCA_019918135.1 Paulinella micropora | reverse complement strand
GCGTTGTGTGTGTGTGTGTGTATGTGTGTTGTGTGTGTGTAGGTATAACGGCAGTGACCCGTTGGAGCTGTTCGGGCGCGACCCGCTCGTCTCCCCGCCAGGCACCAAGTACGGCTAGGCACGGCAAGCACACAGCGGACACAGGACAGAACACAAAAAAGGAAAGAAAGGATATTGAATAGAAGAAGGAAGAAGGAAGACGGAAGAAGCA
This sequence comes from Paulinella micropora, assembly GCA_019918135.1. Taxonomy (NCBI): domain Eukaryota; phylum Cercozoa; class Imbricatea; order Euglyphida; family Paulinellidae; genus Paulinella; species Paulinella micropora. The sequence goes on along the minus strand of WBZZ01001094.1, from coordinate 12,289 downwards.
AGTAAGTTTGTGTGCTTTGGGGAAAAAAAAGGAAGAGATAGAGAGCGAAAGAGAGATGCATATAATATATAAGATAGATAGATAGGTCGCTAGGCCTATATATATGTATGTACATACATAGAGAGAGGCGGCCTTGATCCTGTGTGGTTAGGTATCTTTACTCATCCTACGGCTTCCACTTGGCGGGGCTCATGTTGGAGAGCATGTCCGGCCTGTCGGTCTCGTGCTGGATGTTGTTGTTTTTGTTGTTGTTCACGTTGGAGTGCATGTCCGGCTTGTCGGTTCCCCACGCCCTTCCCCGCACGCCTCACGCTTCTCTATTAGCCGCCCTTCCTCGCCACCGCGTTCTTCTCGCTGCGCTCTCAGTCGCTGCTCCTTCCCATCCTCCGCCCTCCTCACGCTGGGCTCTCAATCGCTCCACCGCCTTCTCCTCGCTACGCTCTCAATCGCTGCTGGCACCTGTGCATGCCGCCTTTGCTTGGGCATGTGTTCCAGTCTTCATCGCATGCATCCGCAGCATGTGCAGTGCAATCTGTGCATTTCTGTGTGTGCGTGCGTGTGCGTGCGTGTTTCCGTGCGTGCGGTGTGTGTGTGTGTGTGTGTGTGTGTGTGTGTGTGTATGTTGTGCTGGTGCAGTACGAGGCGGTGATAGAGCAGACGGCACATGCCATGAAGCTCGACACAATGGTAGTTTTCTCTGAACTGCTCTTTCCCGTTTGTGGTCGGTTTCCTTGCGCTTTGCTTTGCAGCAAGGACTATTTGAGCAAGCAGTTCGAGACAGCTCATGGGTAGTGCAGTTAAAGCGTGGGTGCTGTGTGTGTGGTGTGTGTGTGTGTGGGGGGGGGGGGGGAGAGGGGGGGATGTTTCGGCGATGCAGGGCAGTGGGTGCGGTCGTGTGGCTCAGGTGCTGGCGGGTTCCGCAGACTTCCCGGCGAAGCAGTATACCCGCAGCTGCATCCAAATCACGCGCTCCTACAAAGACACGGTCCGCGCCAATGCCCTAACCCCCTCCATCGCCCTCGCAGACGTGCCTTTCACTTACACTCGTGCTGGCCACCAAATGCGCGTCTTTCACGCCTGTTGTTGTGTACGTGCAGGCCAAATGCGAGCTGAACGACACCTATTCCTCCAGGGCGTAAGTGGACTTATGCTATACCCCCCTTACCCTCTGTTCTCTGCTCTGCCTCAGCTCAGCGCAATTTTGTCGGACATACCACACTGCTATTTTATTCAGCGTTGCAAGCTAGCTATTTGTCATCAAGAGCACTTTGCGCAGCTCCGCGGCGCGAGCCACTGTACCTGGCCATGCTTGCTTCTGCAGCTCTCGTGCTGCCAGCTGCCTGGACAGGTGTGCTTGGGTGTGTGATCTGCAGCTATGATCTTGCCGTCGCCAAGAAAGGGCCCGCCGGTCCAACAACACACGTGCATAGCAAACGAGTCGACCCATGTGCACACATCAGCAGCCTATCCTTTTGCGTCGTTTTCCCCGCGATATGTGCAAGCGGCTGCAGTGCGTTTGGTGCGTGGCTGGGCAGGTGGGTTGCGAGCGACCGCCAAGGACCTGGCGCGCTTTGGGGCGCTGCTGGTGCTGTCCGACAGCGTGCTCTCGCCCGACAACAAAGCTGCACTCTTCACCGGGTCCACCCCCGCGCCGCCGACAGGGACTTGACTCTGCCTGTCGACGTGAGCAAAGAGAGGAAGAGGAGAGAGAGAGAGAGAGAGAGAGAGAGAGAGAGAGAGAGAGAGAGATGTTCAATCTTTAATATATGGGCGTGGCGTAGCTGTAAAAGCCATAAGCCTCCAATAGTACCCCCGGGCAGGAACTCTCAGCACGTCACAAGCTGCACACCAATCATCCGCTCGGGTTGGCTGAGCCCTGAGCTGTACAGGAACAACCACTAAAAAGACTCCCCCAGGGGCATGTGCCATAAGGAGATGATGGCACGAACAAGCCGAGGTTTCGGGAGTTCACGCTCGTTGTGAGTTACCTTCTACAACCTCGACTTCATCAACCCTTCGCATCACGACCCTGGTCCCCGGACGAAATTTGGTCGTCTGTTAGCCCTGCGCTGCGCGCGATCAACGGCGGACACAAAACCGTCGTTATAGGGGGTTTGGTTTTAGGCCGGAGCACTGAGCAGCTGGCCCCTTACATCCCCCGGGGATAGATAGGTAGATAGGTAGATAGATAGATAGATAGATAGATAGATAGATAGATAGATAGATAGATAGATAGATAGATAGATAGATAGATAGATAGTAGAAATATGTTTGATCTATGAGCTCTGCATATCCGAAGACGTATGCATCCATTCCACCCCGCCACCAGTTGGTGGCTGGGCAACTCGCTGGAATTGGTTGATAGATAGATAGATAGATAGATAGATAGATAGATAGATAGATAGACAGATAGATAGATAGAAAGATAGATAGATATGTTTTGATGGATGGATGGACGAATAGATGGATGAATAGATGGATGGAAAGAAAGTAAATACGCAGAGGATGGAGGACGGAGAGATAGAGACAGAGACAGGGAAACAAGGGGCAGAGACCAGCAGACGCACGGACAAGTGCAGCTGAGCATGCTCTTATGTTTGGTGGAGCATGTGCAACGTGGACGGCCAGGCGCGTACAGGAATGTGGCCGAGACAGCAGAGCTGAGCATGTGCTGCGCGTGTGTTGTGTGTGCAGTCTCTCGCAGGTCAAAGAGAACGACTGGTATGGGCTGGGCTGGCACATGAACCGGTCTGTGTGTGCTGGTGCGACCTGTCCATACATTAACAGCCAGTTCAGACAGCTGACAGGCCTCGGTAGTGCACGTGCTGCGTGTGTGCAGGCAGAAGGATGCGGACGAGTTTTGGCACAGCGGTGGCGCTGTGGGCGGCATCGCCTTTGTCAGGGTGAGCGAGAAAGAGAAAACGGGGGGGGGGGGGGATGAAGCAAGGGAGAGAGTGAGACGAGACTTGATTATCTGGCGCATAGAGTAAAGAGATCTGTGCCATGAAGATCTGGCTGGTGTGTTCTTGTATTCCAGGTGATCAAGTCACAAAAAATGGCTATGGGCTTCACCTGCGACACCCAGTACGATGGTTGCCTGTCATGCCCTTGGCTTGTTTCTTCTCCTGTTGTTAGTAGTCATTATAATAGCAAGTTTGAATAGTAATCTATCTTTTTTAGAGTCCTTTCGTGATATTTCGTCATAGGATGCTATATGCATTATTTTTACGATTGATACAATATTTTGTGTTTTCAATTATGACGCAGAGATGCCTTGTAGTAAGCATATCCATTCATTCAAGCGCCTTACAAGTCTTGTGGGTCAGTTTTTCACTTCATTCTTTTTCCTACAAAAAGCTGGTGGTTGTGTCTGTGGTGGCTGTGATAGGAGTGATCCTGAAGGATATATCAGACGCGGTGGATGCCTATTTTGCACCAGCCTTCCAAGGCATTGGCCCCGCGATCTTTATCGATTGAGGCATGCAATCGCATGACTATCAACCTCATGACTGTTTGGAGGGTCGGTCTTCATAGTCGTGCGGTCGATGCTAGCAAGCTTCGTTCAGACCGATGCGCACGCGAACATGGGTCACAACGCGAATGGCACTCATGCTGTACTGGCAAGTCACCTTTTCGTGTTTGTATTGCTAACGACATTGCAATGGGCAAAACAATACGGTTTCAGATTTTGGGGCAGTTTTGCTATTTTGGGTCATTGTTTCGATCAGTTGTGACAAATTTTCAGCCATCTCAAGCGAAGGTAAAATTTCGCGAAATTTTATTCATTATTTACTGTCGATGCATATAGCAGTCTCTTTGAAAATGTCACAATTTGTCCCGAAATCGAAACAATGACAGGCAAAAATAGAAAGTTGAAGCTGTCATGAAAATTCTGAAAACTTGTTGTTGTTGCCTACTTGAATGTCGTTAGCAATACCATACTAAGTTTGTAATAAGTTCAATGCTGGCTCAGTTGTGCCATCATCCAGCCTTTTATTACTGTTGACATTCAAGTGCTCCGTTTAGGCTGAAAATCCTGACCTGTGGTCAGAATTCTTACCTGTGCCAATTTTTCTGGCCTGAGACGTAAACGACCATGACCATGACATAGAATTCGGTAAAATTTTGCACAATTTTCTCATGAGTCATTTGACCGCTGACAGCTACAGGCCAAAAAAATGTCTACAGGTCAGGGTCAAGTTTGCCTGATCGAAGCACTTGAATGTCAACAGTAATAAAACTTCGGATTCTTAGGGTTCCAATAGGTCACTCAGCTCCCGAAGAGACCTAGATGAATAGGCGAAGTCAAGGTATATTAAATATGTCAAGTCACGTTAATGTTACCTGTAACTCGTTCTTTTCTTGAAGTTCCCTTTCTTTTATTCTTTCACTTTCTTTTTTGCTCCCTCTCTGCATTTTCCACTTTTCTTCCCCTGTTTTTCTTCCTTTTTCATTTTTCTTCTTTTTTTTTTTTTTTTTTTTTAATTTTTTTTTTTTTTTTTTTTTTTTTAGCGCTTCACCTCTTAGTGTCTATGTTCCTGGTGATGCCGGCCGGCATCCTCTGTAGCCGGCCTGCATCAACTTTTCAGTGACCTTTTTAAAAAACTTCTCCCGAGACAACCGGAGCTGTTTTTTGTGAAAAAACTCTAGTAAAATATTGGAAAAGTCTCTAGAAATCGACTGGTAAAATTTCAGCTCTGTCCTTTAACTCTAACTTTTTTTTTTTTTTCAAAGTGCTGGCTAAGGACTTACAATATACCGAGTTGAAGAATGACTTTACATGATGATTATACCGCGTCCAACAGTAACGGACGACTGAAACGAATGGTAGGTATTAAGAACGGAACAAAATTGGACCCACTTCGTGGGGGCAGATATACCCACTCGGTCCACAAGGTGGATTTGCATTAACTGTTCTGATACTGGATCTAACCGTATAACCCGGTTAAATATTAATACATGGAGTTATTAGTTACCAACCTATTACCTAACACTCCCCCTGATTACTTCAAGCCTGGTTAGATTAGATACAAACTGTGACATATTATAATTAACTTTGAAGATAATCCTTCAAGTCTGTGGAAATATATATTAGACAAAAATGATGAAAAATTAAATTATTATTACACCTATCGACTATCCACTCCCTCACACTCTCGTAGAAGTAGATACATCGGCTCCGCTAACAGGGTTGTCACATTCGAAGCTATGCCCCGGCACAATAATAGCATCATAGCGGGTGACGCGTGATCATGAGTCATGCACCCGGCTTAGTCCCATGTTGGCAGTGTGACGTCGGTAGAAAAGCTCTCGCACCCCTCTAGTGCTATCCCTTAATCTAACTACCGTTAAACTGCCTTCCCAGGAACTTAAATTATTTTTTCTAACTTATTACACTGAAGCGGGGAGACTCCGATTCCGAGGCTAATTTGTGGCGGTAAAGTGAAATATCATATTATGATAAACTGACGATTTGCAAATATGAGTTGATCCCATATAACAGAGTCAAATTAGAAAAATATGTGCCGCAGTAGTTGTGACCATTGCATATAAATTATACTATGATCATCATGTAAAACTTATAAAAATGGAAGCGTTCTTGCTAGCTTTCTCATACTGAATAGAATGAGATAGTTAGCAGAATGCAGTATGGTGAGCATTGTCAGGTTCACTGCAATGTTGACAAAACATACGTTAATTAGGTAATCATGACCCGATCACTCACGGACCTAATACCTTTGCACTCCTGTTTGCTGAGAGACTCCGTTAGAAGCCACGATGCCAATCGACACTTTTAATCCGCAAGTAGACTCGTAGCAGAACTGACAAATTCAAAGGTAGTAACGAAACTGAAATAAAGTCCGCACGACTGTAATCATTACACAATTGTTATTGTCCAATCCGAGGCTGAATACCAATATAGACCGTTACTCTTATTGAACTACACAGTCATTCTACTATATGAATAAATTACTTCCCACTCACAAAGTAATTACTAATAGTAAACGTAGTTATCCTACCAACGCTCCCCCTTAGTTCTATGTCGATGTGCAAATTACTAATCAATACATCTACGATTAACACTCAACTATTGCAATGCGATAATGGCCGCCATTTCATGTTAATACCGAAATGATGTTAGTTTACAAAACTGATAAATTGCCACTTCTGTTCAGTCCAACGTTGCGGCCTTCTTTGCCAAATTGACATCTCGAACTCGTCCATTAAAGCCTCAGCATAGGTCCAAGTTGATCAAATTAGTACGTTACTGAACTGATTACATTCCTGATTCAATGAGTCACATATAATTAGTTAAATTCGCCATTCCGCTGAAAATAAAAACTGCTCGTCGTGAAGACCGTTTCGACGGCTGATGTCCTTGTTCCGCTCTTGCCGCGTTACACGATTGATGGTGGTGCTTCCACACGCCTCGCGTTCGCGCTCGACTTTCACTTCGACGGGAACATCGCCTCAAAGTGTCGCTCAACTACCTGCGCAAGACACTTCCTGCACACTCCAAAGAGAGAAAACTCACAACACACCAACATAAGTTGACTTTGCGTAAATTTGCGTATTTAGCGTGAGTTTGCAGACTTGAGATATAAACTCATGGATCAAGTTTTACCATAAACTTACTAACGAGATATTCAAATTGATCTTTAGGAACATGTTTGGTTAGTACGTCTGCGGTTTGTTTCTTTGTTCCTACCTTTACAAATTTAATCTCATTGTCTCTCTGTGCGTGATGAATGAAATGAAGTTCTAGGGGTGAGTGTTTAGTGCGTGGGCCTGACATTCCCCTTTCTGCTGCTAAGATAGTCTGTGCATTATCCTCATAAAGCTCTATCTGTCCCTTCTGTGCTATATCTAATTCCTCCGTAATATGTCGGATAGCCAATCCTTCCCGTATACACTCCGCTGCTGCAAAAATTTCAGCGTCATTAGAACTAAGTGCAATCCTCGTCTGTCGCTTTGACAACCAAACTACCGGGGCTCCTCCCCAAAGCACTACATATCCTGTACGTGACTTTCCGGTTTTCTTACAGACCTTATGTGCTGCATCGGGCCATAGAGTAATCCGCGGGTATAAACTTGGTTCACCTCGGCTGTGCGATACATGGCCACCTATCTTCCTACGGCTCGAAGTCAGCTCCCCGATATCAACGCATCGCTACGCGCCTCAATTGTCTCAGTCCCGCTTCCGCATCCCGATATCCGGCCCCGGCTGTTCTCCGTCTACAATGCGCTGCGCATCGACGCACTTCTTTTTTTCATCTTCCTCTGAGGTT
>WBZZ01001093.1:32500-37500 GCA_019918135.1 Paulinella micropora | reverse complement strand
TGTCCTGTCCTGTCCTGTTTCCTGTCCTGTCCTGTCCTGTCTTTCCTGTCCTGTTCTTTCCTATCCCGCCCTGTCCCGCCATCTTGTTGTTTTCTCAAGGCGCTGGCAAGCGGCGACGCTCCCTCAGCCACGCCCCAAAGGCCGCGAACAGCACCACCAACCTGCTGGGTAGATAAGATAGATAAGATAGATCAGATCAGATAGATAAGATAGATAGACAGATAGATAACCATACCCAAAGACTGTCCCCAGCGCCTGCGACCTGCTGGGTAGATAGATAGATAGATAAGATAGATCAGATAGGTCAGATAGATCAGATAGATCAGATAGATAGATAGATAGCCATGCGCCGAAAGCTGCGCACAGCTGGGTAGATAGATAGATCAGATAGATCAGATAGATTAGATATATAGATTAGATAGATAGATAAGAGGTAGATAAGAGATAGATCAGATGGACAGCTATGCGCTGAAAGCTGTCCACAGTACCAGCAACCTGCTGGATAGATAAAGATAGATGAGATAAGATAGATCAGATAGATCAGATAGATCAGATAGATCAGATAGATCAGATAGATAGATAGATAGATAGATAGATAGATAGATAGATAGATAGATAGATAGATAGATAGATAGATAGATAGAGAGATAGCCATGCGCCGAAAGCTGCGCAAAGCTGGGTAGATAGATAGATCAGATAGATCAGATAGACAGCTATGCTCTGAAAGCTGTCCACAGTACCAGCAACCTGCTGGATAGATAAAGATAGATAAGATAAGATTCAGATTGATCAGATAGATAGATAGATAGACAGAATAGATAGATAGATAGATAGATAGCCATGCGCCGAAAGCTGCGCAAAGCTGGGTAGATAGATAGATCAGATAGATTACATAGATAGATTAGATAGATAGATAAGAAGTAGATAAGAGATAGATAAGATAGACAGCTATGCGCTGAAAGCTGTCCACAGTACCAGCAACCTGCTGGATAGATAAAGATAGATAAGATAAGATAGATAAGATAGATAAGATAGATAAGATAAATAAGATAGATCAGATAGATAAGATAGATCAGATTGATCAGATAGATAGATAAATAGATAGATAGATAGATAGATAGATAGATAGATAGATAGATAGATAGATAAAATATCGACTAATGTCAGAAAAAAGGAGCTTCTGATTTCGTCAACCAGGAAGTCTGTGGGTAAAGTAAGATAGATAGATAGATAGATAGATAGATAGATAGATAGATAGATAGATAGATAGATAGATAGATAGATAGATAGATAGATAGCCATGCGCCGAAAGCTGCGCAAAGCTGGGTAGATAGATAGATTAGATAGATCAGATAGATTAGATAGATTAGATTAGATAGATTAGATAGATAGATTAGATAGATAGATAAGAGGTATATAAGAGATAGATAAGATAGACAGCTATGCGCTGAAAGCTGTCCACAGTACCAGCAACCTGCTGGATAGATAAAGATAGATAAGATCAGATAGATCAGATAGATCAGATTGATCAGATAGATCAGATAGATAGATAGATAGATAGATAGATAGATAGATAGATAGATAGATAGATAGATAGATAGATAGATAGATAGATAGATAGATAGATAGATAGATAGATAGATAGCTTGCGCCGAAAGCTGCGCACAGCTGGGTAGATAGATAGATCAGATAGATCAGATAGATCAGATAGATTAGATAGATAGATAAGAGATAGATAAGATAGACAGCTATGCGCTGAAAGCTGTCCACAGTACCAGCAACCTGCTGGGTAGATAAAGATAGATAAGATAAGATAGATCAGATAGATAAGATAGATCAGATAGATAAGATAGATCAGATTGATCAGATAGATCAGATAGATAGATAGATAGATAGATAGATAGATAGATAGATAGATAGATAGATAGATAGATAGATTAGATAGATAGATAGATAGATAGCCATGCGCCGAAAGCTGCGCAAAGCTGGGTAGATAGATAGATAAGATAGATAAGATAGATTAGATAGATTAGATAGATAGATTAGATAGATAGATAAGAGGTAGATAAGAGATAGATAAGATGGACAGCTATGCGCTGAAAGCTGTCCACAGTACCAGCAACCTGCTGGGTAGATAAAGATAGATAAGATAAGATAGATCAGATAGATAAGATAGATCAGATAGATAAGATAAGATAGATCAGATAGATAGATAGATAGATAGATAGATAGATAGATAGATAGATAGATAGATAGATAGATAGATAGATAGATAGATAGCCATGCGCCGAAAGCTGCGCAAAGCTGGGTAGATAGATAGATCAGATAGATTAGATAGATTAGATAGATAGATTAGATAGATAGATGAGAGGTAGATAAGAGATAGATAAGATAGACAGCTATGCGCTGAAAGCTGTCCACAGTACCAGCAAACTGCTGGGTAGATAAAGATAGATAAGATCAGATAGATCAGATTGATCAGATTGATCAGATAGATCAGATAGATAGATAGATAGATAGATAGATAGATAGATAGATAGATAGATAGATAGATAGATAGATAGATAGATAGATAGATAGATAGATAGATAGATAGCCATGCGCCGAAAGCTGCGCAAAGCTGGGTAGATAGATAGATCAGATAGATCAGATAGATCGGATAGATTAGATAGATTAGATAGATAGATTAGATAGATAGATAAGAGGTAGATAAGAGATAGATAAGATAGACAGCTATGCGCTGAAAGCTGTCCACAGTACCAGCAACCTGTTGGGTAGATAAAGATAGCTAAGATAAGATAGATAAGATAGATCAGATAGATAAGATAGATCAGATAGATAAGATAGATAGATAGATAGACAGAATAGATAGATAGATAGATAGATAGATAGATAGATAGATAGATAGATAGATAGATAGATAGATAGATAGATAGATAGCCATGCGCCGAAAGCTGCGCAAAGCTGGGTAGATAGATAGATAAGATAGATAAGATAGATCAGATAGATCAGATAGATAGATTAGATAGATAGATAAGAGGTGGATAAGAGATAGATAAGATAGACAGCTATGCGCTGAAAGCTGTCCACAGTACCAGCAACCTGCTGGGTAGATAAAGATAGATAAGATCAGATAGATCAGATAGATCAGATAGATAAGATCAGATAGATCAGATAGATCAGATAGATCAGATAGATAGATAGATAGATAGATAGATAGATAGATAGATAGATAGATAGATAGATAGATAGATAGATAGATAGATAGATAGATAGATAGATAGCCATGCGCCGAAAGCTGCGCAAAGCTGGGTAGATAGATAGATCAGATAGATCAGATAGATTAGATAGATTAGATAGATTAGATAGATAGATTAGATAGATAGATAAGAGGTAGATAAGAGATAGATAAGATAGACAGCTATGCGCTGAAAGCTGTCCACAGTACCAGCAACCTGCTGGATAGATAAAGATAGATAAGATCAGATAGATCAGATAGATCAGATTGATCAGATAGATAGATAGATAGATAGATAGATAGATAGATAGATAGATAGATAGATAGATAGATAGATAGATAGATAGATAGATAGATAGCATGCGCCTAAAGCTGCGCACAGCTGGGTAGATAGATAGATCAGATAGATCAGATAGATTAGATAGATAGATTAGATAGATAGATTAGATAGATAGATTAGATAGATAGATAGATAGATAGATAGATAGATAGATAGATAGATAGATAGATAGATAGACAAATACAAGACAAATACAAGACAAAATACAATACAAATACAAATACAAACACACAATACCATACAAAATGCAAATACACGTGCAGGTTCCCCGGTGGCGGGGAAAGTCCCGGACAGGGTGGCAAGACAAGACAAAAAGACAAGACAAATACAAAGACAAATACAAATACAAATACAAACACAAACACAAATATAATACACAATACAATACACAATACAACTGCAGGTTCCACCGGTGGCGGGAAAGTCCGGGACGGAGGATTGTGCAAGGCCCCGCAATGCCACCTCGACCAGTGCCGCCAGTCGGACTATTGCCTGCTCCACGCCTACCTGCAATCGCAGTCGTCCCGGCCGGTCCTAGACGAGCGGGAAGCGCAGCGGCAGAAAATCGCCTTCGAGCTAGTCCGGTCTATCTATCTATCTATCTATCTATCTATCTAGATATCGATATATCTATCTATCTATCTATCTATACTATCTGACCAAGGAGGTAGTAAATACATGCATAAAATAGCATACAATTTGCATGCATAGATAGATAGATAGATAGATAGATAGATAGATAGATAGATAGATAGATAGATAGATAGATAGATAGATAGATAGATAGATAGATTAGATAGATTAGATAGATTAGATAGATTAGATAGAGAGAGAGAGATAGATAGATTGATAGATAGATAGATAGATAGATAGATAGATAGATAGATAGATAGATAGATAGATAGACAGATAGATAGATATATATATATACATCATGCCCAGTTCGGAGCACTCCTACTGCAAAGGGCTACGTCGAGCGGTGACGGGGTTTGTGTACCGACTACGTGCGGTAGCTATCTATCTATCTATCTATCTATCTATATATCTATCTATCTATCTATCTATCCATTGATCTATCTATCTATCTATCTATCTATCTTCGCGCGGTGACGGGGTTTGTGTACCGACTACGCGCGGTAGCTATCTAGCTATCTATATATCTATCTATCTATCTACCTATCTACCTATCCATTGATCTATCTATCTATCTATCTTTCTATCTATCTATCTATCTATCTATTGATCGATCTATCTATCTAGGTAGCCAAGCATGGAAAGTCCTTGATGACTCCGGCCCAGATCTATCTATCTATCTGTCTATCTGTCTATCTATCGATCTATCCATCTATCTATCTATCTATCTATCTATCTATCTATCTTATCTATCTATCTGTCTATCTATCTTATCTATCTATCTAGGTA
>WBZZ01001093.1:0-10000 GCA_019918135.1 Paulinella micropora | reverse complement strand
CCGCGCAACAAAGGTATCATTCTTGCTGAAACGCGCATGTCGTGGTTTACCTGCCAAAGTTGTGCCACACCTAGCGATAATTTGTTGCATATTGTGATCATTTTGGTTCACAGCAAGCAGTGCAACCCCATCTTTAACACAGACTGCCGACGCCAAATCACCTTTGTTGTTGCCCCTTGCATTCCACAAAACTCGCTTAGGGAAATTCGCAGTCGCAGTCTTCACCATGCCGATAAAATCGAGGCCTGATGCCTTCAAAGCCATAGCTGTCTTAACACTTGCAAACCATGAATCACCAACAACCAAACGACCTGTGCCGACCCAGGGCTTGACCAAACGTACAGTGGTTGCTGTTGTCACACCCCACATGTCCACTCCTTCCTTAGCTCTGTCACGTTCCTTCCCCTCCACGCATTCCAAGGACACACAGATGCCAGTTTGGACGTCACAGGTAGTATGATATTCCCTTCCTAAAGGAATCGGTTTGCGAGGCACGTACACCTGCCCTGGCATGTCCTTACCCGTCCATTGTCCCATACTCTCATCGACTGTCAAGCCAGGACCAGGGATGAAAGCCCAATTGAAACGTTTGTTGGTCTCTTCCATGAAGAACCAAACTGGGGAGAAGGGGTCGTCTTCAACAGAGGCAGGTCCTAGTTTCAGACAGGAAAAAATCTTATCAAAACGATTCAACGACATGAAGTCCCCAAACCCGTCACCTGCCAGACCATCCGAGGCTACCTCATCCCTAGGAGTCCAGTGTGCTTTACGGCGACCCCTATCTGCTATCGACATTTTGACAAGCAGTCCCAAGAATACCGAAAACTCTGCATGATCCATGGGCTTTTTGATCCACGATTCCTGAGACTTTGCCAGCTCGGCGTTAGTAAGCTCTATGGTTCTACTGATTGCTTTCGGTGGCATGAAGTGACAGAAATGTCTACAAGACAAAATGAAGAAAAAAATGGCAAAACCGAAGACATATTCAAAAGAAAAGCAGACAAACACAGAACACAGTGAAAATGAGTGACAAACACAACTCAAAGTGCATGTCTTCGCAACTAGAATTCTCTGGTAACCAACATGTTCACATGCATACAAAACTGGAAACATATACAACAACATATATATTTTGCTTGCTGAGCTGGAAATTGAACAGAATGGTTGTATTGCAGAGAAAAAGGATTACGTACTCCAGAGCAGAAGCTGTGGCAGCGTTCTCCAGCCTCGTTTTGGGTGGGAACAAAGGACGATCGGCGCTCCAATCCACCTTCTGCTCCTTCAAATGCCACGCAAACCCCATCTGATGCAGTTTTTGATTCTCCTGATCCACTTCCTCCTCCGAGTAAGGGCAGGCATTGTACGAATTATGAACCTCCTCCTCTCCTCCCTCATCGTCCAGCAACTCTGGTTCAAGCTCCTGCTGCTCGGATTTTTCTTCCACGTTCCCACCCAGAGCTTCGTCCTCACTCGTCTGTTCGTCGTCAGTAAACTGTACTACTACCTCTTTCAAATCACTATCAATGCAGGCAAAACCATGCACTGTCTGGTCATCCTCAACCCGTAGAATGTTGGACGAAAAGAAATAGTCCTTCTTGTCAAAACGCAAAGTCACAAGAGCCTTGTGATGTTTGGTTTCTTTATCTTTCAGCTTCCCCACCAGCCTAATGTCATCACAAACACTTTCCCCAAACTTTCGACGTGCCCAAGCCTTCCCTAGCTTCACGCATGGCACCGAAACGCAGCTACCCACCTCCATCTTTTTTCAGAAAATAGCTTCAAAAATGGCAAAAATAAAAAAATAATGTGGCTCAGTCAAGTGGCTTTTTCTTGACTTCTACTCACTATTTTTGGCTGAAAATTCTACGAGTCGCTTCCTACAGTCATTCCGGAGCCCTGAGAGTGCTCAGAAGTAATTTATTGAGCCCAATTTATGAATGAAAATTCTTGAAAAAAAGTTCACGGAAAAAAGTTACCAATTGGTAACAAAAATTACCAATTGGAAACACCAGGGACTTAAACAGTAATAACCAAATGCCGCTTATTCAGAAATCGTGACAGCTGAGATCAAAGGACCGATCGCTCCCTTTCTTGCTAGAGTCTGAGAATCGTTTCAAGTTGCATTTGTGAGAATTGCTGTGCACGCTTCCGAGCCTTGAAGCGGTTTCGGTGGTAAGCCACCACAGAGAAAATGCACAGAGAAAATGGCAATCGTATGCCGTCAGCTAAAAATTTTTCCACTAAGACAGAAACCGGCCCGGCAGGTTCAACTTTCCATACTGAAAACGGATTGTTGAAAAATACTATGATACGTAAAAAGCGTGAAAAAAGTTTCAGAGGAAAAATAACGGTTGGAAAATAGGAAAATAGTTACCGTCCTGTAAACTTGAAAAGTAACTTGAAAAACAATTCGAAAGGAACTTGAAAACGAGCGAAGCTTAAGAAGTGAGAAACGAGAAAAATAACTGTCCTAACGATATGAAGAGTGAGGAATACCTAAAGTAGGTACTCCGTAATCTTCAGACCAAGGATAACCGACAGACCGGAACGCCGCCGGTAAGCCGTAGTATTGCCATTATATACCGGGTGGGCCTGCATAATCCCGGCTGTCCCCCCCGAGCGCGGCAGGCTCACTCCTATGCGCGCAAGAAATCTACTGACTTATACCGCCGCCGACCAACCTCGGGATAGTTGAATGCAAATACTAACCTGAATGACGGTCGTCGCCGTACTTGTATTAATGTAGTAAACAGTACTTCAAGTTGAGTCATTCGCCAACACCGCCTTACACCGTGGCAGTGGCTGTCACCGCGTAAGATTTTGAGTGACTTGAGAGTCAAGTTAGGCCATTCGCCAACTGCTTTCAACTCGCCACCTCCCGTCGCTGAATATTACCGTGCCGTTACCCGTTACCGCGAAGTGGCCAGTGTTTTCGAGTAATATAAGTTCCCCCAACCCTGAATAAAGCCGTTGCCCATTACCCTTACGCCATATTACTCGAAAACACTTATCACTTCGGAATCTGACCCCAACGGAGGGAGGGGAGGGAGGGAGGGAGGGGAGGGAGGGGAGGGGAGAGAGGGAGGGGAGAGAGGGAGGGGAGAGAGGGAGGGGAGAGAGGGAGGAGAGAGAGGGAGGAGAGGGGAGGGAGGGAGGGAGGGGAGGGAGGGGAGGGAGGGGAAGGAGGGGAGGGAGGGGAGGGTGAGGGGAGGGAGGGGAGGGTGAGGGGAGGGAGGGGAGGGTGAGGGGAGGGAGGGGAGGGTGAGGGAGGGGAGGGGAGGGGAGGGGAGGGGAGGGGGAGGGAGGGGGAGGGGAGGGGGAGGGGAGGGGAGGGGAGGGGAGGGGAGGGGGAGGGGAGGGGAGGGGAGGGGGAGGGGGAGGGGGGGGGGGAGGGGAGGGGAGGGGGGGGAGGGGGAGGGGAGGGCGAGGGGAGGGCGAGGGGAGGGCGAGGGGAAGGGGAGGGGAGGGGGAGGGAGGGGAGGGGGGAGGGGAGGGAGGGGAGGGGGGGGGG
Organism: Paulinella micropora; assembly: GCA_019918135.1. Classification (NCBI taxonomy): domain Eukaryota; phylum Cercozoa; class Imbricatea; order Euglyphida; family Paulinellidae; genus Paulinella; species Paulinella micropora. The sequence goes on along the minus strand of WBZZ01001093.1, from coordinate 6,489 downwards.
GTGGAGGGAGGGAAGGGAGGGGAGGGGAGGGGGAGGGGAGGGAGGGGAGGGAGGGGAGGGAGGGGAGGGGGAGGGGAGGGGGAGGGGAGGGATGGAGGGAGGGGCTGATAATTTGTGTTGAGATCCTATGACCCTAGTTCCTGGTTGTGTGAATAGAATTCCTAAACGTCCTAGTCTGCCGCATGATTGCACCTCGGGTTTTCAAAAAACCGCAAAGATGTTAGTTCACATTCAAATGTGGTCAGGTTGTCGGGAAACACGGGGCAGTTTTGGTACCCCTGAATTTCCTATTTCCCACATATTTCTTAGTGTCTGAGTCTTCGCCCCCCCCCCCCCCCCCCCCCCAGAAGATAATTACACTTTTCGCGCAGGTATTTTTTAAGAAAAATACCCGCCCGAAAAGTGTCGTTAAGCCCCAAATTCATCATCATAAGAAATAATAAAGAAATCAAGAGGAAATCAAGAAGGAATCGAAAAGGAAGACAAGATAAATCAAGAGAGAAATCAGTTTACGAAAAAAGAAATATAACGGGTTCTGCGATTTTTTCTTAAGGTAAAATAGAATTGAACAGCCGAACTTCGATGCGTCTGAGCGGCGATTTTTGACGCGCTGGCGCACGCGATTTAGCTCTGTCGTTCGTTTTTGTTGTTTTTGACGCACAAACGCAAAAACGCACAAAACCACAAACGCACAAAACCACGAACATAATGTCCATTAATCTTATTCCAAATAACGTAAAAGATAAAGTAATGTGGAAAGAACAGTTTAGAGCAAATAGATGCGGACCTAAAAAACTAAATGAAATGAAAATAAAGCAAGAAAAAGAGATAGAGAAAGATGAGATGATAATCGAGAATATGAAGAAAGAGTTGGAAAAAAAGAAAGAGAGACTAGATGCTTTGAATGAGATGATATTCGAAAGAGAGAGGGAGAGAGATGATATCGAAGAAGACTTAATGGAGGATAGAAGAAAGAAGATGAAAAAGAGAAAGATTGAAAATGAGATGAAATTGATGAAGTAATGGAGGAGAGAGAATAGAGGAATGTTGAAATCTGTAGAGATAGCAACCATGGAAAGAAGGATTGAAAGTGGAACGACGTTTGCTGAGGCGTGTGTGATGATGAAGAGAATTGATGAAATAAGTGAAAATGTGGGAGAGGGAGACCGGAATATGAACAGGGCTTACAGGGAATAAACTATTTTTATATTATGTCCTGGGCACGACAATAAACTACCCCTACATAAACACATATTGTCCCTCTGTGTGTTTATGTAGACGATGGATGATTTAGCGTCTGCGTTGGAAGGCGTCCAGTTTGACCCTGCCCCCGCCGACCCTGACCAGCCCGCACCCGAGCCCGCCCCAGTCGACCCCGCTCCCATCCAGCCAGCCCCTGCCCCCGTCCAAGCCCCTGGCCACCCGTCCCACAACCAATCCCTCCGCCAGTCGGTTGGTCTTTGCTTGAACAAGTTCAAGAAGAAAAAGAAAATGATGAATACATCGTTCAGGTTCACGAGAGTTTTCTTCGATCCAACAAAGAAGTACAAATGAGTCGCGATGGTAGCGATTTCAAAAATGGCCAAGGATTGCTATTTCGCTCGGTGTAAATTGACAGAGGAATTAAAAGTCCAACTCGTCAGAGATATTTTTTGGTGGGAGACCATAATAATGATATTACAGTTTTCCCTTCTCTGACATCCATCCATAAATATTTCAAAGAGAATATGGGGTCAATCAGATTTATTTTGCCGATATCTGGACATTGGAGACGCATACGTCGCTAGTTGGGAATGTACTGCTACTTGGGAATGTACTGGGAATTTTATAAATCTAATATTACTCTTGCTTTCTTTTCTCTCCGACTAGTCCTGACATTCTCCGGTTGTATGTCTTCCCGGTTTAATAATTCCTTTGTTTTCTTTTCTTTCGTTATTTCTTTTACTTGTTCTTTTATTTGTTTTTCTTCATCAGCCGGTTTGTCGAATTTGGTCTTTAATAATTCCCGGGGGCTTACTAGCTCATCCGAATTTAATATTAACTTGAAACCAGAACGCCCTACGACGGTATAAATTTGTTTGCTGTATTGCTTGCCGCCTTTAGAAAATAAATTCCTCTTTAGTTCCTTTCTTACCTTGTCGCCTTTTTCAAATTCGTCTACTAACCCGTCCCGTTGAATACGTTGTTTATTTTTATTTACACCTTTAAATACATCTATCGGCCGGGCTTTAATAGTTCTATGAAACCGCATATTATAAGCGTCTACCATGTCATTGATATAAGTTAGCCAGTCAAAATTACCGTTAGTTTCAAATAATATGTCCAGCCATCTCCGTATTGTTCTTATAACCCGGTCAACAATCGCAAGCGCCCGGTGGTCTCCTATTTCAACAGTCCGATGTTCGACGTTGTTATCTCTGAAATAATCTTTAACCGCTCCTTTGTATTCACTCCCGCTGTCGGTTGTAATTGATTCCGGAGTGTACGGTATAGATTTTAAAGCTAAATAAACTTCCTTCGCCGTTTTGTTTTTTAGTGGTTTAATAATTAAAAATCTGCTGTGAGTGTCAATCCAAAACAACATCCAGGCATAGCCTTTATTACCTTTCTTGTCTTTCAACTTAGACATATCGGCTAGGTCCACAAATACTTGTTTAAGTGGTATATCAGACCATATAGTATTCCATTTATCTGTTGGTAATCTCTTCTGATAGTGGATTTCTAATGCTTGTTGTTCCTTTCTTTCATCCTCATCCAGCAGAGACTCCGCCTCCGCACCTCTGTTTTGTGGACTGCTGTGTTTGTGGTCCATCACCTTCTAATACTTAATGACACCTAATGCTGTATCCTTATATATTAATCTTTCTTTTTTTTCAAGTTCAAAACAATAATTAGAACAAAACTCATAAGTATAAAATCAGTCAAATGTATCATCAACGGCTGTAATCTGTCTGTTAGCTAAACATAGAGTTAGTCCTCACACATAGCAAGTATTGAAGTCATACTCACGATGATTATATAAATAGTCCATAATGTGTAAACGAACATCGAGCGGTAAATTTTTTATTTTTGTCATCGCACCTCCAAGTTTTTGGTGTTCATATATTAGAACTTTAAAAACATTTTTGAAACATCATTACTTTATTTTTTTGACTTCTCTGGTTGTCCTGCGTAAACATTAACATTAACACGGCCAGTCTTCTTCCCTCCTTTCTTCAGCCTCGGCTGTTCCTCCTCCTCGCTTTCCTCGCTCTCACTCTCGCTTTCTTCTAGTTCAGGCAGTTTCTTTTTTACCGCTTTCTTAGTCTTCTTCTGTTTAGTCTTGAGTTTCATACCCGCAACACGTCGGGCGACAATATCAACGAAGTCCTGTTCAACCTCTTCATCGCTTTCACTGCTTTCATCACTTTTCTCACCATCTCTACCATCAATCATATCCTTCGCCAACTGCTTTTTAGTAATGTGTTCCATCCGCTGTTCATCAGTCATTTCTTTTACATTCTTAGCCTTTTCTTCAGCTAGTAATTCCTTAGCCCGCTCAATCTTTCTTTGCCTCGCATACTGTTTCTTCATTACAGTCGCTTTTTCAAGGTTCTTTATGGCAATCTCTCTATTTCCTCTCGGCATTCTCAGTTATATATCTAACCAAAAATAATTTTTATTCGGATTAATTATTATCCAAAATATATACAACCAATGAGCCAATTCAAAAGTTTATTAGGCTTGAATGAAATCTCCACAGATAGTCTTTCAATCGCAAACTTAGACTTAACTAATACAAACATAGTAGGCCTTAATACAGATAGAGTGCCAGAAGATGCAGACCCCGTAAATCTTTATTTCACTGACGGTCGATTTGATGCGAGACTGGCTACCAAAAGTACGGCGGACATTGAAGAAGGAAAAAATTTATACTACACCGAGCAACGAGTTAGGGACAATGACGAGGTTAAAGGCTCAACTCAACACCGCTCTAATACGAGTAATCCGCATCAAACCAGTTTATACAATTTGATAGATACAAACATATCCACACCAACGGTCGGTCAATACTTAACTTATAATGATGTGGATGGTAAATGGAGGAATACCACCCTGGGGTCAATTGACACACTATCTGATGTAGTCATAACCGCACCAGTGGCGATGAATAGTTATCTAACATATAATTCAATAAACTGGGTAAATAAAACCTTTCCGATAAATGTTGATGAATCGGGCAATATTAGTATGGGAGGGTATTTGAACATAACAGGAGTTAATTTATTGAATACAAAAGATGTTGATGATTGGATAACAGAACACATAGCGAACAATGCGAAAGTGTCAGCGGATGGTTCAATAGACACACACAGCGATGTAGTAATTACGGGCACGCCCGCAGACAATCAACTGCTTATTTATTCAACAGGTCAATGGCAAAACACGAATTCCCCTTTTCTGAGATTAGATGGAACAGCGAACATGACGGGAGGGTTAAATATGAATTCACAAAATATTACGAATGTGGGTCAATTAAATGGCAGGTCTATCGCAACTCTGTATTCAGAACATGACACTAATAAAGCGAAAGTGTCAGCCGACGGAAGCATAGACACACACAGCGATGTTATCATATCAACTGCGGCAGACAATCAACTGCTCATTTATAGCACAGGGCAATGGAGAAATACAAACTCTCCGTTTCTTAGATTAGATGGGACAGCAAACATGACGGGCGGACTAAATATGAACAGTCAAAACATAACAAATGTGGGCTCACTAAATGGGAGAGTTGTTTCAACTTTATTCACAGAGCGCGATGCGAACAAATCGAAAGTGTCAGCCGATGGTTCGATTGATACTCACAGCGATGTTATCATATCAACTGGGACGGACAATCAACTGCTAATTTATAGCACAGGACAATGGCGAAATGTGGCTTCACCGTTTCTTAGATTAGACGGCACAGCCAATATGACGGCAGGGCTGAATATGGGCGGATTTGCTATATCAAATGTAGGCAATGTTGATGGGGTTGATGTCTCGGTGCTTGATACTTCTGTCGTGAAACTAACAGGCGACCAAACCATAGGAGGAAATAAGACATTTAGCGATAAAATAACAACTTCATTAACTTCAAATATAAGCCGACCAATAATCATAGGCAACTCGTCAAAATCACTTAATGGGGCGACAGGAGGATTAGAGTTATATGGAACTTCGGGTAATATTGGAGGAGCACACTTACAGGCGATAACAACACAAGATGCTTATCCAACATTTCAATTATTGAATTGGACACACGACAATGTGAGTTTAGTTTTTTATGCTTATTCTGACGGGACGAACTGGAAATCAAGCCACAGCGGTTCAAACTTTTCAATAGCAAAGGGAGGAAATAAACTTGTTTTTAACTATAAATCAGGAATAACGGCAGGAAATAATATAACATGGAGCGAGGCGATGAATATAAGCACGGCGGGATTACTAACAGCAAATGCGGGAGTATCTACAACCACTTTGACAACAAGCGACAATGTAGTTATAGGGGCAGGAAAAAGCCTTTTTATTGATAGAAGCGAGGCGACAATAGCAAATAAATTAGTTTTATGGGATGGAGGCACTCCGTCAGCAACCGCCTTTCTTGGTTTTGGTGTTGCTAGTCAAACTTTAATATGTAATGTCAATGCTTTAACAGATAGCCACGTATTTTATTATGGAGGCTCAAATGAGTTGTTAAGGGTTAATAATACAGCAATTACGGCAACAAAATCAATAATAGCAAATGGAGGCTTAAATATGAATACTCAAAACATAACGAATACAGGCTCATTAAATGGGCGGGTCGTATCTACTCTATTTAGCGAACACGATACGAACACTGCGAAAGTGTCTGCGAGTGGCTCAATAGATACACACAGCGATGTTATTATTACAACCCCCGCGAATGGTCAATTACTCACATACAACGGCACAAACTGGGTAAATTCAACAGGGTCGTTGGCTTTCCTTGCTTTATCTGGCGGAACAATGACAGGGGATGTAAAATATGGGGCTTCTGCTTTTACTCTATACACCGCCCCGCAGACTATGACAACTAATTCAGCGCCTTCTCCATTTGTTGCTTCTGCTTCTGACGAATACAATCCAGCTTATTATGCCTTTAACTCAAACCAGAACGATTATTGGACTACGGCTATATACTACAATGACACGACGGGAGTATATACAAGAGTTCCCGCGACAACGAATACTTGGGGTGGTGTGGGATATACAGGCGAATATATAAAAATAGATTTAGGGGCTATATACAGGATAAAAACTTATTATGTGCGGTCTTCTTCTGCGAACTTCATTGAAACTACCCCGTCTATATGGTATGTGGGGACAAGTAGCGACAATATAACATATACTTTATGGGATAGTAGAAGCGGTGAGGCGTGGGCAAGTCAAACGACAAAGACATATAGCCCCGCTTCAAATGCTACCGCCAGATATATTATTTTC
>WBZZ01001092.1:90000-96097 GCA_019918135.1 Paulinella micropora | reverse complement strand
AAGGAGAGAAGGAGGAAGAGAAAAAGGGAGGGACGGGGCACTATGGCTTCAAAAAAAATCCAGGAAAGGGGTAAAATCTCGTAAACCCTCAGTAAAAGACGGAAATGCCCGAAAAATTGCGTTATACGCATTAATATATCGGAAATCCGAGGTAAAAAATACGGACCTTTGCATTTTATCGCGTTAAACGCAATAAAATTGCGTTTAACGCGATTTCGATCTCGGAATCCGCGTTTTCAAGGCAGTCGGGATTTTATCTCGGAAGTCAAATATTTATCCCGTGTTCCACATAATATCTTGACAACAACACAAAATCCCGATTCAAGATTATTTCGCGAATCGAGATCACAATCTCGGATTACGAGTTTTTATCTTAAATTCGGGTATACTATGTCTTGGACGTCAAGTATTTATCCCGTGGTTGACATAATATCCCGATTCAAGATTATTTCACGAATAGTGATCAATATCTCGGATTACAAGTTTGTATCTAAAGTTCCGGTATAATATGTTGGTTTTAATATTATCTTGTTTTACAAGATTTTATGTAGTTTGCCGAGATTTAATCTAAACATCCGGCATAAAATCTTAGCTTTCCAGATATAATCTTGAAGTTCGTATTAAAATCGTATGCTTTTATTAAAGTACTGTTAACACGAATTTCGTCTGCTCATGATCACGTTTCCTTTAATTTGTCAGTTGCATTAAATCAGTTATTAATACTTAATTTATGTGGAACTTATAAATCGATCAGATACCCTAAGATACTGTTGCACTTGCGCCGCAATAGCACGTTTCCGAGGGACAACTGCAGACACACCTGGCGAGTACCCTACCACGACCATGTCAGCTGCAAGCACACTTGACAAGGATGATGCAGCAATTGCCGTGCGCGTTGCAGGTGCCGGCGCAGAAGAAGCAATTTCCCCAGGAACAGCTTGAGGCACATCTAAAATAGGGTTTGCCGCGACCATAGCAGCTGCAGGTACACTTGACGAGGGACCTGCCGCGAACGCCGCCGCGAGCGCTGCAGGCGCTGGCGCAGGAGAAGCTCCATTCACTCCATCCGCGGATGTGGAGGCAGAGGCAGGTAATGGACGTTGGCCATCTTTCCAAGCATTGACGAGACTTTGTGCGAGCGCAGACTTAGATCCTCTTTTAGACAGTCCGAGTTGATTGCACAATGCTTTCAGTTCTGCTGCAGAGCAGGCGGCAGTCATTGCTTCGACGGTTGGTAGTTGCGGGCCATCGAGTAGCTGCTGCGGAGTCACCTGGGACTTGCGGGGCTTCCGCCCCCCTTTTTTGTTACTGCGTATCTCCCTGATGTTGAAAGTAGACGGAGTTCGCGCAAGCTCAAACTGTTGTTGCAGTCGAATAAAATCTGCATCCCTTCTGGAAACGTTCTCTCCGACCCCTCCTTGCCAGGCCTCGCAACCACCCGCATGGTCGGATGGAGGATCTGACAGAAGCACCGGGCGGAGCAAGAGCTGCGAGCACTTGCGGCAGCTCCCGCGATATTCTCGAAAATCCCAAAGAGTAGCTGTCAACACATGGTACAGAGGCAAAATTCAAATTTGATTTCACTACTACACAGAGCCACAGATCATGATTCTCCTTGGTATACTAAAGCTGCAGATCGCTAGATTACCTTTTCATGGAATCTCTCGAAGCTCTGCCTCTGACCTCCCCCCTCACCCCGCCCCCCCCCCCCCCTCCACCTCCCCCTCCAAATTCTCAATGATTATGTACCTTGCGACGCCAGTGGGTGCTCACGGGCAATTGCTACTCCTGGTTCGAAAACCTTGTTCCCCTTGGAATCCAGGTACCAGTACCTACAAATGCATGTAGCTATAGAAGCCCTAGGGATAACACGTTCTATTTACCACTGATGATCAAATAAATACACTAAGGCTAATCTAACTAATGAACCTGATTGAAGAGACTTTCTTGACACCCTGGCCGATTCTGTTGTCAGCCGGCCTTGAAGTTGGGATGTGTGGCGTGTCCAGGACGGGTTCCTTAGTTGCGTCGTCAAAGTCTCTCACCGTGAATTGTTCGGGGACTGTAGCCACGTGGGTTTTCGGCCGCTGTCGAAAGAGGTCGGCATATTCAGAAGTTTTGTAGAAAGCAAGTCGCCTGGTGACTTGCTGCCGCCACGCCTGCTTCTTGACGAAGTTGATATGCCGATCTGCGCATAACAGCATTCAATGGACAATACATGACACCAATTTCAGTGAATTTCGAATCCATCCATCTCTCAACCCATCCATCAATCCATCCATGCATAAAACGAAAGCGTTCAAGAGATGCATTGAAAAGGGCACCTGCCGGGCCATCGTCGTGGCAAGGGGGGTAAGTTGCCATTTCGAACTCAAACTTTGTTTCTCCAAATGTGTCTTGCAGCCACTTCCTGATGCCTGACCAGAAATTGATGAGGCCGTAGGATTTGACGTTGGCTCCGTTGTCACCCGTTTGCAGGACATAACGCCTAAAGAAAAATGCGGTGTTACGTTGTACTTGCTCTGTCAATCTATATCTGCCTTGCGATGCGGCGGCTGGGGAACCATCGGGTATGTATCTTAAACTTGGTGAACATCTGCTCCCAGCACCATGCAGTTGTTGCGGCCGTCATGGACCCTAGAAGTGTAATACGTGATATTATGTAATATTGTAATAATGTGTGAATGTAGAACAAATGTATGATCATAGTAGTATTGCTCTGTGTGTTATGTTGTTTGTATATATACGTACCCTTTCCAAAGAAAAGAAAAGCTTCTCGTGTTGGTATATCATCCTCTTCCTTTGCATAAAAAATTGAAACTATGCAGAAGACGTAGAATTTTTCTCCACTGTATGAATAAAGACCACCGTAGTCGTGTACATACATGTATGATTGTGTGCATGTGTGCATGTATGTAATTGTATGTGACATTGTATGTATGTAGTCAACACAGTGACTGTACCATGAGGCATTCATCGTGGTGCATTTCCCGCTGGAAGTCGGCGATGTAGGGCTTCACGATGGCTTGCAGCCCCTTGTGTCGCTCGTAGTCTTGCAAAGCCCTCCGGTTTGCATTGATTTTTTTATCCAGCGCCGCCAACCCTGCTGTATTTCCTTCCTTTGCAAGCTGGATTTTTTCCTGCTTCCATGCCTCAACCTTTATATATATATATATATATATATATATATATATATATATATATATATATATATATATATATATATATATATATATATATATATATATATATATATACGCCCGCGGCAAATTTTGCCGCGACCGCCGCGACCGCCGCGAGCGCCGCGAGCGCCGCGAATGTGCCAATATATATATTATATTGCCGCAAGTGTGCTGCTTTTTTTCTACTTCCATGCCTCAACCTTATATATGTATATATATATGTATATACATATTATATATATATAATAATAATAATAATAATAATAATAATAATAATAATAATAATAATAATAATATATATCTTACTTCCTTACTTATATATATACAGACAATGTATGTTTATGCATTATTATAAATGACCTGAGCAACAATCTCGGCACCAATCATACATGGTTCGCAGTGTCGCTGGATTCGCCAAATCAGGAAGCTTTTCGCCTTCATGATTCCCGTGATCTGCCAAAAACCTATATAGCCTCGGCGGGTGAACTTTGGGAGCGTGGACTCTGCGGCTTTGTACTCCGCAGATCTCTCTTCCGTCATAGTTATGGGTGCCTCCAGTTTTTCGATCAATGCCTTATACACATTCAACCAGCATGCATACATACACACACATATAAATACATAAATGCATGCATAAATGCATACATTGTGCATATACATACATAAATATTGCATACATGCATACATACATACATGCATACATACATACATGCTACATACGCACATGCTACATACATAATATTATAATATTGCATGCATGAATACATACATACATACATACATATACATATACATACATTGCATGTATACCTTGTGACTTGGGTACTCTTTGTGCCAGGTCACATAGAGAACCAAGTTTGTCTGCATGGTGGTCAGCCTCTTGCCTTGTTTGAGTTTGCAAGAGTATTCTAACACTTGCTCCTGATGCTTCGAGGATATCCTGAATAACCCAAACGCGTTACAAAAAAAAAAAAAAAAAAAAAAAAAAATCAATTTCACACATCAGATATTACATATATGTAATATTAATGCGGTCTATGCACTCATCCATGCCATAATTAATAACTGGAAGCTTGTTGAGGCACAATTCAGCGTGGGCGATGCACGCGGCAATTTGCGGAATCATACGCCGTGAATCTATGCATGCATGCACAAACCGGTACCTGTGCAAGACACCGAAGATAATGCTGTGTTCCCAATACCGATACCGTAGGTAATATACAATCTTCCCTTCTGGAATGTAGCGATAGTTGGACTCAGCTCCAGATCCGCTTTCCAGTAAATTCCCCAAAGTATCTGCGTAGGCAGCCACCTCTTCCATGCTGATGTTGGAGCGTTTGGGTGCCGCCAGCTGCCGTGGCAGTTGGAACATATCCAGCGAAGCTGCTAGTTCCTGGAACAGAAAGCCAACAAGAAGTAATCATTGTGGCACGCTGCATATAAGTGCCACCACTGACATCACGAAGTGCACAGAGCAAGTTCAAACAGTACCAAAGTGGATTGACGCACGACGTTTTTTTTGTAGACTTGTGGTAGCCCCAGGACGGTTTCACACCAACCTGTGTGCAGACCCCAACATAGGTATGCAATTATGACTTTTCCCATCGCGTTCTTCTCTTTGTATGCGTTGCTGTCTTGCTTGACGAAGAGCAAAGACAAAAGCAGTCTGACGTTGGAAACCAGTCGCTGCTCATTCTTCCTCGAATCACCAGACTTCAATTTTCTCCTGGCTTTCAGCTCCTGGGAAGCTTCCAAGACTCTGGCAGCGTCGCCAGCTCTTTGTGCGCTGCTATTGCCAGAGGCAGGGCTCTGTTGTTCCAATGTGTCAACCATTTTTCCTTCACTCTTGGACTCGCGTCCAAGGTTTGTTGCGGCAGGTTTTTTTGTCGAAGTATTCGATGACGCAGACATGTTGGGTCGCGATAATGCTGTTTGTACGCTCGCGGCAAAAGAATTGCAGTAGAAATGAGTTTGAAAGAGCTTTTAAGAAGTAGTAGCTTGCAAAAAGTTCAGAAAGTTCAGATCAACTTGCCTGACGGAAATTGCCTCGTGACGTTTTCGCAAATTGGCAATATTTTTGCCCAGACCAATCGTCGCCATCGAAACCTGTGAGAATTTCCCAACTTTTTCTGATTTTTGGCAAGGAATCCGGGCTTTTCTCAAGTCATCGCGACCCAATACCGCAGAAAAAAACGATTCCTTCAATTTTGATTCAAATACAACCCCAAATTCAATTTGCGCACGAAAAACCTGGCGGGGAAAACCAAAGTTCGGTGGGTTGGCTGGTTCTCTTTTCCCCAGCCAAAATCCCTGAAAATCAAACAACAAGAAATGAGCGACTCCTGCGAAGACAACATGTTTCCCATGTGTGTCTAATATGGGTTCGAGCTCGGCGAGGACCCCAGAGATGAGACCGTCTGTGTTCTTCACTGGGGTCCTTTGTCTCTTTACCCGTGGGGCAAGGATTCCTCCATGTCTCGGTCCATTTTCTCGTATTGCTCCCTCTTCTCCTCCCTTCCTTCTCACTCATGGTTTCTTGGTTTTGTTGGTGGCAGGGAGACAATGGCGCAAATGCGAAGTGACGCTGACAAAAAACAAGTCCTGGAAGGCAAGCTTTCTCTGGCATACATACAGTCACATTCATATATACATGCACATACACATACACATACACATACACATACATATACACATGCATAAGTATATACATACACACACATAGACATAGACATAGACATAGACATAGACATAGACATACACATACACATACACATACACATAGTTAAATACACATACACGTACACATACGCATACACATACACATACACATACACATACACATACACATACACATACACACCAAAACTGAATTATAGGGTTGCCTATAGACATAGACATAGACATACACATACACA
>WBZZ01001092.1:0-87500 GCA_019918135.1 Paulinella micropora | reverse complement strand
AAGGTATCATAGATAATACCATTTTGAAATGTGTATAAATACATCATCCTGCAGAAGCGCCCTATCGCGCAGATATCGGAGGTGACGGTGGGCACGGGGCGCCGCCCTGTGTCGGTATGTATGATATAGTACTATGTAAGTTACGTATGTATGTATGTAAAAATTGTATGTGGTGTTAGGAGGACGACGACTATTCGGACATACCCGCCCTCGGGAGCTCAGAGTACGAATTGAGCGACTCTGCGTCCAGCTGCGACGAGGTTGCAATACATACATACATAGCATTACATACATAGCATTACATACATACATACATACATACATATATATACATACATATATACAATGATTCATACATACATACATACATAATATAATATACCATTATTACTAATACTATGCTCACTATTACTTACGCACCCGCCTAGCCACACACTTACCTTCCAGGCAGTGCAGAGGGAGCGCTATGACGATGACGGTATCGGCAAGCATCGCCGCCGTCGCGGCCGTGGTCACGATGGCGCCGGCCATGGCGGTGATGGTGTCGGCAAGCGTCGCCGTCGTCGCGGCAAGCGTGGCGGCGGTCGTGGCAAGCGTGGCGGCGGTGAATGCGGTGACCAGGGCGTTGGCGGCGATGGCGGTGGCAGTCGCGCCGATCTCCAATTTGTTGCTGTAGCGGCAGCAGTTGCGACGGCGACGGCAGCAAAGCCCATAAAGGAGGTGGAGGGGGGGTGGAAGGAGGAGGAGGAAATGAAGGTGGACAAGGAGGTGTGGACAAGGAGGAGACAAAGCAGGACAAAGAGGAGCAGGAGAAGGAGCAGGAAAAGGAGCAGGAAAAGGAGCAGGAAAAGGAGCAGGAGAAGGAGCAGGAGAAGGAGCAGGAAGTCTTAGAGCAGAAGGAGGAGAAGGAGCAGGAGAAGGAGCAGGAAGAGCAGAAGGAGGAGTTAGAGGAGGTAGATCAAGAGGAGGTGGAGGAGGCAGATCAAGAGGTAGAGGAGGTAGAGGAGGTAGAGGGGTTGGAAAAGGAGGAGGAGGTGGAGAAGAAGGAGATGGAGAAGGAGGAGGAGATAGAGGAGGAGGAGGAGGAGGTGGAGCAGCAGCAGGAGGAGGAGGAGGAGGAGCAGCAGCAGGAGGAGGAGGAGGAAGTGGGGGAGGAGGAGGAGGTGGAGGAGGTGGAGGAGGTGGAGGAGATGGAGAAGGAGGAGGAGATGGAGGAGGAGGAGGAGGAGGTGGAGCAGCAGCAGGAGGAGGGGGAGGAGGAGGAGGAGGAGGCTGAGAAGGAGGCGGAGGAGTTGAGGGAGGATGAGGTGGACGAGGTGGACAAGGTGGACGAGGTGGACGAGATGAATTCGAAGGAGGAGAAGGAGGAGGAGGAGGAGGAGGAGGAGGAGGAGGAGCACATTCTTCCCCGCTTCCGAGAGGTCGTCCATTCGTTTTCCTATCTAGCTACCCACATACCTACGTACCTACATCTATCGACTTACGTTATCTACGATTGAATAATAATATCCGTATATATACCTGTCTTGCCTATGTACACCATACCTTGTCCAGGTTGTCCGCGCTCCTTCGCTGAAAGACTCCATGGATGAAGGGTACCGTCGCATCGATCGTTGGAGGAAGCAACGGGTGCTATGGGTTGGGCGCACACCTGTGGAGCCACATGGTAATATTTTGCACCATTCATGCATGCTTGCAATTCATGTACGTAATAAATGCATGTATGCATGCATGTATGTAGGTTGTCATCATACATGACAGCAAGTACACCTCATTCCAGAATGGGGCCGACAAAGCGATAGGGTAATACCTCCTAAGACCTTCCTTCCTACCTACCTATCGGAGAGGGAGATATATATAGAGAGAGATAGAGATAGAGAGACAGAGAGAATTGAGAGAGACAGAGAGACAGAGAGACAGAGAGAGACAGAGTGTGTGTGTGTGTGAAAGAGGGGGGGGCGTACCTTTACCTAATACACCCGGTAAAATACATACATACATACATACATACATATACATACATACATACATACATAGATTATTACGTAGGTACGTACATATATACATACATACACATACATACATACACATACATACATACACATACATACATACACATACTTACATACACATACTTACATGCATACCTACATGCATACCTACATGCATACCTATATGCATCATTGCAATTATATACATGCATACATACATACATACATGCATACAACTTAGACTGATAAACTCGATCTCTTCAAAATTTCCTGGCGCCAGTGCTGATAGACATGGGCGGCTTTCAAGAATATACGATTATTGCAGGGTATGTTTTCCCTCTCTCTCTTCTTTCCCCCAGAGAGAGAGAGAGAGAGAGAGATAGAGAGAATCAATAATGTTGTCTTGCTGTGCAGGCCATTGGTTGCAATCGATGCTGAGGACTGCAATTGCGCTTGCTTCATCGCCCTCAGAGACGACAGTCGCCCTCATGCCATCTTGGGTATGAGGGCTGACAACTACCAGCTTTACGACATGCAGGTATATGTTTATGTAGCTATAGGTAGGTGGATTGGTATAACTAGTAATATTCGCTGTGTATATATTGCTACTTCCCTCACTGCCTCTCAACTTCCTCCCACCCTGCCCTTGCCCCCCCCCCCCCCCCCCCCGCCGCGAGCGCCGCGAATATGCCGCGAGCACCGCGAATATGCCGCGAGCGCCGCGAATATGCCGCGAGCGCTGAAAGTGTCATTTACAATTATTACCGCAAGTATACAAATAATATTATTATTACCCCAAGTATGGATGGATGGATGGATGGATGGATGGATGGATGGATGGATTGATGGATGGATGGATGGATGGGTTAATGTACATGTCTGCTATGTTATGCATGCATGTGCATGTAGGCTATGGACTACCTTCTCAACAGTGAGGAGGCAACGCATGTGGACTGGAAACCCGTCGTCATTCATCAGCGCATGGTGGAGGACGGCCTCGTGGAGTTCATCGACGACGACGCCCTGCCGGAAATGCTGGAAGAAGAATTTTACGCAACAATATCAAGTACGTATTTATATTACAGTACATATACATATACAACTATACAGATACATATACATATACATACGCATATTATAATTGCATGTACATATAAACATACATATACGTATACACATGCTCCAATATATGCGTACACATAATAATATACAATGTTATACATATACATATACATATGCATGACAGGTCCTGTCGTATACATATACATATACATATACATATACATATACATATACATATACATATACATATACATATACATATACACATACATATACATATCGTATATATAACATATACATATACAGATCCAAAAATCGCCCCGTTATTCTGGAACCCCATGGCTCCTTACCCTGACCGTCAAGACCTTTGCCTGGTGGAAGTTGCCCCGCCACGTCGTGGTGGTGCTGATGGTGGTCCTCGTGGGGGCGCGCGCGACGGCAACGGTGATAGCGGCTCCCATGGTGACAGTGGCAGCAGTGGCGGCAAAACGAGTCATGGCAGAGGCGGCGGCCGTGGTGGCAGCAGCAGTGGTGGCGGCGGCAGTGGTGGAGGCGGTGGTGGCGGTGGTGGCGGTGGTGGCGGTGGCAAGGGCAAGCAAGCCGACTACCGGGTCAGCGACCAGTCGCTCACCAGTGAGCTCTACGATGGGAGCGCACTGCAAGACGGTGAGTACTCCGATGAGGAACCAGACGGTGATCGCCGCCCAGAGTTTGCCGCCAGTGCAGCAGCCGGAGGCGGTGCGAAAGGGGAGAAGGGAGCCGGCAGTGGCGGCGACCAGGGGGGCAGCCCAGAAAAGCGCAGGCGGCAGATTTCACGGGGGAGTGCGCAATACCCGCGCTGAGGGCCGCGGTGGAGCGGGTGGGGGCGGTGGAGCGGGTGCGGGCGGTGGGGACAAACCACCGGGTGGGGGTAAAAGCAGCCATGCCTCTGACACTCCTGCCAAGATCCCTGCTACTGCCAAAAAAACCACAAATACTAATACTAATACTAATACTTCTTCTTCTTCTTCTTCTTCTTCTCCTCCTCCTCCTCCTCCTTCTTCTTCTTCTTCTTCTTCTTCTTCTCCTCCTCCTCCTCCTCCTCCTCCTCCTCCTTCTTCTTCTTCTTCTTCTTCTTCTTATCCTCCTCCTCCTCCTCCTCCTCCTTCTTCTTCTTCTTTTACTACCACTACTACTACTACTACTACTACTACTACTACTACTACTACTACTACTTCTACTTCTACTTCTTCTCCTTCTCTTCCTGCTCCTCTTGAAGATGCAGCCTCCACTGCCGCCGCCACTGCCGCCGCGAGGCCCACAGAGAACGTCGGGGATGGCCCTACTTCTCCTCCTCCTCTTCTTGCTCCTCCTGAACATGCAGCCGCCACTGCCGCCGCGAGGCCCAAAGAGAACGTCGGGGATGGCCCTCCTTCTCCTTCTCCTCCTCTTCTTGCTCCTCCTGAACATGCAGCCGCCACTGCCGCCGCGAGGCCCGAGAACGTCGCGGAAGGCCCTCTGCTCAATACTCGCGGAAAGTTTGTCGAAGGACAATGCTGCGAGGTGTTAGAAACCTGGCGTAGTTCGACAATATACACAGAAGATAGTTCGGTACGGCCTGGAGCTTTAGTGGTATGTATGAATGTATGTGTTGTATGTAATGTAATACTATGTATGTACGTATGTATGTATGTATGTATGTATGTAATATTGTATGTATGTATATGTATGTATATGTATGTATGCATGTTTGCATGTATTTATTTATTTATATTATGTATGTATAACATGCATGTACAACTCATCTTGCACTCATAGATCCTGTTGCTCCTGCATACATTAACATTGCAACACATACAATATTGAAAACATACAATGTCAATGCATGCAAACAATTAGATGGTCGAATGTAACAATGTGGACGGAAACGTGATAGTCCGGACGACCTGCGACAAGGCCTCTGAGGAAATCGTGCCGGAGGCTGACCTGAAGCTGGTTCATCCTTCGTTCAAGGTTGGTGACAAGGTCACCACGAGTCCCTTCATGGGCACGTCTTATTGTGTAAAAAGACTGATGAAGTTGGTATGGAAGTCATTTCCACGGATCAGGCAATCATTGGCCAACTCAAACTACGCCAACGTGAAAGCCACGGTGACCGAGGTATATGTATACATACCATATACAATATACAATATATACATATAGTATACATATATATATATATCATTATACATATATATATGTATATCATTCTCTCTATCTCCACTTTCTCAGGTAAAACCTCCTACACAAGAAGGCTTCTCGCAAACGTGTTCGATTGAGTTCGAGCTCTTGGAAGAAAAACTCAAAGACACTGGCCTAGCACCAAAGCTTGTCAATCTTCCAGCTTGGCTACTGGCCGCTACTCAACCATCTCTCTCTCTCTCTCTCTCTCTCTATATATATATATATATATATATATGTATATATATGTATATATATATATATATATATATATATATATATGTATATATACATATATACCTACCTTATAGCTACCAAGCGATACCCAGAGCGAAGAGTCCCAGTCCGCGACAGAAGACTCCAAGGACCAACAGGAAGAAGAGATCAAGGTATATACAAGCACACACACACACATACACACATACGTATACATACATACATACATCAATGTAGGGGGAGCCCCTCGGCGAAAACCGTAAAGCCACAAAAAAAACACAAAAACAAAGGAAAAGAAGAGGAGAAAAGTGAAAAGCCAGACGAGGAAGCACTTGAATTGGACCAAGATCAGGGCGACCTTCCACAAGGTAAGAACAGTATCTTTTAAATTATAATAACATAAGCACTTGTATAATGTATTGACATTTTGACGAACATGCCTAATAGTATGTACAGAGTTTTACATAAATATTATTGTGCGTACAGGACTACTTAATAAGGATCTCATTGCTGACTGGCCGAACTACAAGAGTCTCTCATCTAATTTGATCCCAGAAGTCGAGGTAGATGCAGCAGACGTAGATGCAATGGTCGTCCATACCAGGTGCCTTTCTCTCTCTCTGTCTCTGTCCTCTCTCTCTCTCTCTCTGTCTCTCTCCCTCTCTCTTTGTCTCTTTATATATATATAATATATACATATATATATATAATATATATATATATATATTGCTACTTCCCTCCCTGCCTGGCCTACCTCTCAACCTCTCCCCTCCTTCCCGCCGCGAGCGCCGCGAATATGCCGCGAGCACTGAGAGTGTCGTGTACATACCGCAAGTATGCAAATAATATATATTATATATATGCCGCGAGCGCCGCGAATATGCCGCGAGTGGCATACATATATTATTTGCATATATATTATATATATATATATATTGCATATATATATATATATTGCTGCTTCCCTCCCTGCCTGGCCTACCTCTCAACCTCTCCCCTCCCCCCGCCGCGAGCGCCGCGAATATGCCGCGAGCACTGAGAGTGTCGTGTACATACCGCAAGTATGCAAATAATATATATTATATATATGCCGCGAGCGCCGCGAATATGCCGCGAGGGGCATACACATATTATTTGCATACTTGCGGTCTGTACACGTACCTGTTCTTATTTAGGGACGAGGGGCGACACGTTCGTATGATGCACTTGTTGCCAAGCTTGAGGGCGAAGGTCTTCTCTCTCTCTCTCTCTCTCTCTCTCTCTAGCTCTCACATATACACGCAACTCATTAATGTCTATCTATCTCTCTTCTCATACACAACAACACGCACACACACAATTTTCACAAATTCAATTGGAATATACATATAAGCATATACATATACATTCATTAATTATATAATTTATACAGGTGGTCACGAAGTCGGGAGGGCAGGAGGTCGGCTTCGGCTGCAAGATATTCGATAAGAACAAGCGGGAGTTCCACGTGCTTGGGCCTTGCTTTCTCTATAGGAAAGGATGGTAATACTATGCACATACATGCATTACACACTAACGCTTAGAAACATATACTTTAATTCCTACATACATACCATGCTATATACAACAATACTTACAATATTATGTTCTGGCTTGTCCGCCCGCACGATAAAGAGGTCCCCGGTTTGCTGTGGCACGAGGATGTGGACTGGGGCGAAACGCTGGACAAGGTGGACCAGTCGCAGTCAACGAAACTAATGAAATTGTTGGAGCACATCATCGTAAGGTCGACCTCAGACTCTTTTTCAGATATGTACTTTCTCTCTCTCTCTCTCTCTGCTGTTGCCGCTGCTGCCGTTGTTGCCGCTGCTTCCCTCCCTGCCTGGCTCCCCTCTCCCCTCTCCCTCAATCTTCCACCCCCCCCCCCCTCCCCTCTCCCCCACTTAGGGCAGAACAGCAGACGAAAAAGGAAAACCGCCTCAAAATGTGGACATCAAAGTAATTGATGTCTCATCAAAGAAGGAGAAGAAAAAAACGACAAGGAGATCGAAGGAAGCGGAATTATGTGGAAATGAGACAGGCGAACAAGGGACGAAGAAGCCCAAGCAGAAGAAATCGAGGTATGTATGTATGTATGCATGTATGTATGTATGTATGTAGGACGAAGGAAGCTGAACCATCTGAAGATGAGACAAGCAAACAAGTGACGAAGAAAGCCAATACAAAATCGAGGAAAGCTGGATCTGCAGAGGAAGACAGCGAAACAGAGGTCGAGGGCAACAAGGTACACATACACATATATACATACATACATACATACATACATACATACATACGTACATAAAGCTGCAGACATACATACATAGGTACTGCCATTCACGATCTCCGGCATGAGTCGACAAGACACGGAATCCCTGGCCACCACAATGGGAATGTGGGGTACGCATATACACGCATGCAGGCATACATACAAACATGCATAGATAGACAAACATGCAAGTATACATGTTTGACATTCATGCATTATTATGCGACCACACATAGATACATACATACAGACATACATAGAAGATCAATTATGTATTCTTATATGCAATACATAAACATTATTAGTTGGCGCTTTTGCTGGATATAACTGTGATGGGTGCAAGCAAGGCCCCATCCAAGGCATCAAATGGATTTGTTTTCAAGCTGGGTGTAACTACAACCAGAAGCAGGTATATATTTATTTATGCATGCATGTAATATTGTGTGTGTGCGTATAATATGTGCGTTTGTGTGTATGTACGTAAGGACCTCTGCCACGGCTGTGCAGTCAAACATGCCCAAGTCCATCCTGGCAAGATGTGGTCTCCATCTATCTATCTATCTATCTATCTATCTATCTATCTATCTATCTATCTATCTATCTATCTATCTACTTACCTAGGTTCACCACCTACCAGTCGCCCGACCCGGACACCAGAACTGACATGTATCAAGCCGAACCAGGTCATACACATGCAATAATACGTGCACATTATCACACACAATATACAAACATATACATACACAATGATGCTGTGAAGAAGATATACATATGCATATTGATATACATATACATATACATATACATATACATATAATATACATATACATATACATATACACATACATATACATATACATATACATATACATATACATATACATATACATATACTATACATATATATATACATATGTATACATATACATACATATGTACATGTACATATAGAAGCGCTGTTCTCCCCGAAGACTCTCACCAAGTTAGAGATAGATTCCCTGCCGTTCGTCCCAGCAGCGTACAGCCAGCAAATGGCTATCCAGGCAGCAGTCAACAAGCTGGAGGAACAGTTGAATGGCCTGTCTAATGATTTGAAGAGTGGTAAAAAGGTACCTATCTCTATATGCTTATTTACATATTTAGAAAAATAAATCTGTTTGTTTGCCTGTCTATCTGTGACTGTTTATGCATCAACCTGTCATTGTTTGTACATCTATGTAGAGTCAGTCTGGTGGCTTGAAGCAACAGGAGCACAAAAACCTGCAAGACGCCATCAAGAGCACCCAAGAGTCCGTTAAGGACTTAAAGAAGCTGTTTGAGAAGCTACAGCGCGATGTGGGGGCGTACAAGCCTCGAGCTCCTAAAAAAAAAAAGTCTTGGCCAGAAGTTACCATTGCCTCGGAGCTTGTCGACACCAAAGAGCGGTACATTCATATTGATAGACAATGTCCTACATACAATTACATACACGTACATATTACATAAATACATGCATACATACATGCACACATACATACCAACCTAGGATGGCACTACTGGAAGTGCAAGTTGGAAAAGTGGAAAAAGATACAGCAAAAGAAACGGCAAATCGGTACATGCACACATGCATACATACATACATACATGCAGTACATACATACATACATACATACATATGCATACATAATATACATGCATACATACATACATAATAAATATATGCATGCCATGATGCATACATACATGGGTATTTATGTATATGCCGCGACCGCCGCAAATATGCCGCGACCGCCGCGAGCGCTGAGAGTGTCCTCTGCATACCGCGCACATGTAATTTATACATGCCGCGAGCGCCGCGAATATGCCGCGAGCGCCATACATACATACCATACATACATGCAATACATACAAAGGCTCAAGGAGGCGGAGAACGCAAGCAAGCAATCGAAAGCCGACCGCGAACAACTGGAGCGTCGGATGTCGGAGATGGAGAAACAACTCGAAAAGCTGAAAGGTCTTTGTGCATGTAACATCTTATGTATGCAAATTATGTATGTATGTTATGTGTGTATGTATGCATGTCTGCATTGTATGTAAGAAGTGCGTGAATGTATTCATGATAATACTATGTATGTAATAATAACCTTGTATGCATGCATGTACGTATGTATGTATTTATGTATGTATTTGCATCTATGTAGGAAAAAAACATGGAAGCAAGCCTGCCAAAAAAAAAGAAAAAGAAGGGGAAGAAGTGCGACGACGGTTCACAGAAGGTGGACAGCGATGAAGAACCGTCAGACGAAGAAGAAGAGGAAGGCGGTGATGAAGACACTGGCGGCGGAAAGAACAACGACGGCAGCGGCAGTGGCAGCACTGGCAAAGTCAAGGACGACGGCGGCCAAGGCAGCAGCAAAAGGAAGAACGGCGATGGCGGCACTGGCAAACAGGGCAATACGAGCAAGGAAAAAACGGTACAGTCCTACTGAGGCTTTATGCACTGTATTTTATCTCATTCAAACAAGTTTTGTTTCATTAAAAAATCATACATGCATATGAATAATATTATATACATGTTCAAATCTTTAAAACGTTATTTCATTAAAGAGTTTTTTACCGTTGTGGTGCGGGTGATCAGCTACCGGCGAGGCCCGAGCCCCCGTCCCGCCCAGAAGCATTCAGCAGTATGTGCCCCCCAGGACGCTGGGTATGTGTGCGCTGTTCCACGCACAACAAGTTTTCTTATTTCGTGTGCGAGTGCAGCGGCTGCGGGGCCGCTAACCCTCACTTATTGGAGCTGCCTCGCTATCAAGCGACACACGGAGACTCGGTTCATGAGTTGCTATGTTGGTTTCGGCTGGCACGGGGCCACAATCTGGGAGCCGGACACGCGTCGCCAATTTGCAGCGCTGGGGCGCCCGAGACGACATTGACTAGGTCCTTGACTGAGTCCCGCAACCAAACATCCGCCAGTGCAGGGTTACAGGGCACCGCGCGCCCGAAGTGTTACGCGCTGCTTGACTACTTCCTTCAGGGAGAAAAGAGCAAGCTAACCTTCGTGGATGCGGGTGCAGGAGAAGGGCATGCAGTCAACATCGCGGGTGTCATAGGCTTTGCCGAAGTGTTCGGCATAGAGCTGGGAGATTTCCAAAAAAAACCAAGAGAGCAGGTGGGAGTCGCTGAGCAAGCGCGCTGCTGCTGTAGGCGATAAGAAGCAGCCACAAGTGCTTTGGAGGACTGCATGCGATGCAGACTTCACACTGGACCGCCTATGGAAGGCCGCCAGCAAGCGCCGTCGCGTGGCGGTGTACAACTTCTGCCGAGGATGGACTGCAGAGGACAAGGAACACCTGCTGCGTATGCTGAAGAAGGACAACAGAGTCGTGTATATCTTCTTAGTGGATAGAATGAATGTTCTGCGGCAATGTGGCGCATGTGGGCTGCTGCTGGCCTTCAGCCTTACTTGCCATGCGCCAGTAGGAATGGGCGGGAGCAAAGAGACGTTTAGGCTGCTTGTTTTGAGCAGGCTGCGTTCCGCCGCGCCTGCCCTTTCTCTCCATGTATGTAATATTGTATGCATGTATGCATGTAGTATTGCTATTTGTGTATGTATGTGTGCATGTAATAATTCATGTATGTGTGTATGTGTGATATGAATATAGTAACTCTGTAGGATAAGACTAGTGGTGGCGGCAAAAAGGACAAGACTGGTGGTGGCGACAGCACCAGCCAGGACAGCCAGCAGGAGGACACGCCTATAGCTAGTCCCAACAGGAAAGTCAGCAGTCCCAAGGCCACGCACGCAGGGTTCAATTATAAAAAATGTTACAATATTATACATACATATACATATACATATACACATACATATACATATACATATACATATACATATACATATACATATACATATACATATACATATACATATACATATACATATACATATACATATACATATACATATACATATACATGTACATATACATATACATATACATGTTTAGGTATTATTGTGCTGACTGTCCCCAGACAAGGGGGTCAATTAAGGGCTATCGCTACGGTTGCGATGAGTGCAATATGCACTTATGCTCGGAGTGCTTCCTCGAACGTGAAAGTGACAAGGTAACATTGAGTGTATATAATGAATGAATTTTTATAGATCATTTTCCTTGTACTGCATAGGACAAGTCCCATGACTGCGTGGATGCCCATGGCAGCAAAGTGCCATTCAAAGTGTACGATCGTCCATCAAAAAGGTCTCTCTTTGTCTCTCTTTGTCTCTCTTTATATATATATACATACATACATATATAGTTGTGGTATGTTGACGACACTCGCAACACTCGCAGGGCTCACGGCATATTCGCGGCGCTTGCTGCATATACATAAATTACAAATGTGTGGTAAAGCAGATGACACTTTAAGCGTTTATGTACACGACACTCTCAGTCGCGGCATAAAAGCGGCGCTCGCGGCATATTTGCGGTGCTCACGGCATATATATAATATATATTATTTGCATGCTTGCGATATGTACACGACACTCTCAGTGCTCGCGGCAGGGGGAGGGGAGAGGTTGAGAGGTAAGCCAGGCAGGGAGGGAAGTAGCAATATATATATATATATATACATATATATATATATATAATGAACATGTAATATACTATGTTACACATATTAGGTACAAAGCAGCACCAGCCCACCGAGCGTCAGCACACCGAGCCCCAGCCCACCGAGCGCCGACCAAAACGCAGCGCGCGCCAGCCAAACGAAACCGAACATGCAGAGGACGGTGTCATAACCTTGTTCCCAAGTCCTGCACGTCAATCCCAACAGCAGCAGGGAGTGAATATGCTTCAGAGCTTAGCAGCACAGGTACAGATATATTATCTATCTATCTATCTATCTATCTATCTATCTATCTATCTATCTATCTATCTATCTATCTTATCCGTCTATCTATCTATCTATCTGGTGGCTGCGTCATGCATCACACTGTTGTTTACTTTGTTAGAACCAACAGTATGGCGCAGTGATTCCAGTGCAGTTTGGAAATCAGCACTGGTATATGGATGCAGAAAGCCTTGTGGGAGGGAAACGCTTTGGAAATGTCATCAAAATCGGGAGCGGGCAAGGCGGCCTGCCAGCCATCTCCTATCCAGTTGGTAAGCATGCATGAAGCCAGGCGGTGCCGCGTGTCGTTGCATACACAGATACTATAGCTATCATAAAATGGGGAAGCTTTGGTTTTGTTATGGCTTTCACGAAAGATGTTAGAGCAGGACCCCCTATAACACTTTCATATTACACATATAGTAGAGCGAGAAGTGTTAGTAAAACACGCGGTACAAAGCTTGCGAAAGGGAGCAGCAGACGTTACTGCGGCTAGAGAATGGGTCCCATTTGTACACTCCTTGGAGAGCACAAATGGACCCATCCTTGCCTGCTATGCAGAGAGGGCATTGCGCTATGACATCAAGAAACAAATCCCGTTGTAATGGTGTCTTATATGTTGAAGATGAGTCAAGAGATCCCATAATCAGTATAAGAACAAAAGCAAACAGGTTCTATCATGCTTGGTCATTAGTTATAGTAGACTACGGATGGCCAGAGGAAGTGAAGGAGCAACACAAAATTATTGATGTCAAAGAGGGTGACTTAGTTCAATACCTTGGAAGGGTTGGCTTAGATGTAACAGAAATAGAGAGACAAATGAGTGAGCTTTAACTTAGCTTTTTACGTTTCAATTATGTTGTAAAAAAAATCAATTAAAGTTTTTCACGAAACGTACACGAAGTTTAAACTCAAGCACACATGCGGCAACAACCTCGAAACTTTAATACGGGCCGGATCAAGACTGAGTCCAATCAAAAAGAACTTACATACATACATACATACATATATACCTAACCCTAACCCTAGCCCTAACCATTGCCTTGAGGAATGGCTTCTGCCGTGGGCTCGAAGGCCTCCACCCACCGCGAGTGGTCCCAAGGACGTCCTAGCTAGGTTCTGCGTGATTGGATCCTTCATCCGGCCCGTATCAAAGTTTGGAGCTCGCGGCAGCATGTTTGAGTTCAAACGGGCCCTTATAAATGTGACTGCCGGCAGTTGCTGTATATGCCACGAGATTTTTTTACGTGAAAACTATCTTTATGGGGCGGCGCCGCAGCCGCCGCGAAGACATTCGGTGCTGCCGCGACTAGCAAGGCTGTCTGGCAGGTCTTCGAGCACGTGTATCTGCATGAACATGAGTCCATATTTGTTTGAAATAATTTGCGAGCTTATCACAAGAGATTTTTTGTATGTATGTCTTTTGTAAGCAAGAAATGTATTTATGCGGCGGCAGCGCATGCGCCGTCAATATTGGCCGCCTGGTAAAATTCGCTTTCTCACTCGTCAAAGAGGCCCGCGGACCAGTGCATTAGGTCCAAACGCAGTCCCAGTGCATAGACAAGAATTATGGTTTCTGTCGTTGATACATCCAGTCGCTTTTCATCTCTTGTTCTCTTCGCGCCGCGAACGTCGCGGCGGTCGCGGCAGTGAAAATCTGGATACAGGTTATTTTCATGATTGTTCATCTGTATATGCCCTATAAGCGGTTGGTTTTGCTCACTGTAAAGGTTTTGAAAGGATAACATGAGAAGAATGACATCGGGGTCTTGCGCGTACGGCCTAACCCTAACCCTAACCCTAACCCTAATAACCCTAAGCCTGCAACCCGCTGAACGATTTTCTCCGGCACGCTGGCAGGACCCGGCTGGGGCGGCCCAAACACACTGCTTTGAGTCCAAACGGCGAGAGACAGCGAGCCGAGCCGCCCCGGCATAGCCCGGCAGCCTGGCGGGGTGCTGAACCCTAACCCTAACCCTAACCCTTGCCTTGAGGAATGGCCTCTGCCGTGGGCTCGCCGGCCTCCGCCGCAAGTGGTCCGAATGAGGTCTTTTGGCTAGGTTCTGCGTGATTGGACCCTTGATCCGGCCCGTATTGAAGTTTGGAGCTCGCGGCCGCAGGTTTGAGTTCAAACGGGCCCTTATCCCGCAAGCTGTGCCTTGAAGCTTATGTGACTGCAACCGTGACCGGGACATCTTTCCTCCTCGCCCTCTGCCGGCAGTTGCTGCAGTGAGCCGGTGTTGGGGAGCTGCAGAAGGCAGCCCCGACCCGTCCTCGAATGCCGAGCCCAGCAAGCCGAGCGTTGGTTCACACGGCCTAGCCCTAACCCTAACCCTAACCCTAACCCTAACCCTAATAACCCTAAGCCTGCAACCCGCTGAACGATTTTCTCCGGCACGCTGGCAGGACCCGGCTGGGGCGGCCCAAACACACTGCTTTGAGTCCAAACGGCGAGAGACAGCGAGCCGAGCCGCCCCGGCATAGCCCGGCAGCCTGGCGGGGTGCTGAACCCTAACCCTAACCCTAACCCTTGCCTTGAGGAATGGCCTCTGCCGTGGGCTCGCCGGCCTCCGCCGCAAGTGGTCCGAATGAGGTCTTTTGGCTAGGTTCTGCGTGATTGGACCCTTGATCCGGCCCGTATTGAAGTTTGGAGCTCGCGGCCGCAGGTTTGAGTTCAAACGGGCCCTTATCCCGCAAGGTGTGCCTTGAAACTTATGTGACTGCAACCGTGACCGGGACATCTTTCCTCCTCGCCCTCTGCCGGCAGTTGCTGCAGTGAGCCGGTGTTGGGGAGCTGCAGAAGGCAGCCCCGACCCGTCCTCGAATGCCGAGCCCAGCAAGCCGAGCGTTGGTTCACACGGCCTAACCCTAACCCTAACCCTAACCCTAATAACCCTAACCCTGCAACCCGCTGAACGATTTTCTCCGGCACGCTGGCAGGACCCGGCTGGGGCGGCCCAAACACACTGCTTTGAGTCCAAACGGCGAGAGACAGCGAGCCGAGCCGCCCCGGCATATTGTGAATATTATTTTTTAGTGAAGAATATTTTCATGGGGCGGAACCGGCGCCGCAGCCCGCCGCCAAGACATTTGGTGCGTGCTACCGCGACAGGTAAGCCACTGTGGCAGCTCTTCAAGCACGTGTAGCTGCATGCATATGAATCAATATTTGTTTGAAGTAATTTGCGAGCTTAACAAAGGGATTTATTGTTCCCGGCAGCCTGGCTCGTAGGTTGGCTGCAGGACATCAAAAGTTTAGTCTGAACCACTTCGCACTCCGGCGGGCACCGTTCCGCCGACGCCTGTACAAACAAGTTATGCAAATCGGGGGCAGGGTCGAGAGATACAACAAATCAGCCCTGGGCATGGTATTACATATACAGCACTGTTTTGATTAAGTTTATTTGCAAGTTTGTCTTAGTTTATCATTGGAAGGTTTACCGGTTTTCAAAGGAAGGATGCAGGTGTTTAGAATACGTTTTGACCATTATTTTTACGTGAAAACTATCTTTATGGGGCGGCGCCGCAGCTGCCGCGAAGACATTCGGTGCTGCCGCGACTAGCAAGGCTGTCTGGCAGGTCTTCGAGCACGTGTATCTGCATGAACATGAGTCCATATTTGTTTGAAATAATTTGTGAGCTTATCACAAGAGATTTTTTGTATGTATGTCTTTTGTAAGCAAGAAATGTATTTATGCGGCGGCAGCGCATGCGCCGTCAATATTGGCCGCCTGGTAAAATTCGCTTTCTCACTCGTCAAAGAGGCCCGCGGACCAGTGCATTAGGTCCAAACGCAGTCCCAGTGCATAGACAAGAATTATGGTTTCTGTCTTTGATACATCCAGTCGCTTTTCATCTCTTGTTCTCTTCGCGCCGCGAACGTCGCGGCGGTCGCGGCAGTGAAAATCTAGATACAGGTTATTTTCATGATTGTTCATCTGTGTATGCCCTATCAGCGGTTGGTTTTGCTCGCTGTAAAGGTTTTGAAAGGATAATATGAGAAGAATGACATCGGGGTCGTGCTTGGCTCAAAAGCTCCATCGGACAACTTTATGGGTAAATCTAGAACCTAGTCTCCGAAACCGAACGCCGCAAAGCGACAACAAAGCAAGTGTCCGTTTCCAAGGATAGGAAGCGCTTTTTAAGCGATATCAAGTAAGTGCCGCAAGTCTGAGTTTGTGAAATTACGTTTTAGCCATAGGGAAAGGCTGGAGCAGTGAGTTTGGAAAAGTCTGTGCCGTGAGTTTGCCGCGATATTTTCGTCTGCGCCTTGAACGCGTTACCACCGCGACAAAAATTGTATCAACGTGCTAAGGGTCCTGATCCGATGTGAAAAAATCATTTACAGCAAAAAATTTGAATAATAATGTCCGGGACCCCCCCCCCCCAAACACTATCTAGTGAAAAATTGACTTTGGCGGCGACATGCCGCGAGTGTTTTTAGCCGCCGCTAACCAGAGAAGTGACACTATGGACTTGAAACGTGGTAAATACAAAGCAAATATGGGGAGAAGCAATGTGATCACGAAAGATTGCTCGCGGCAGGCATGCTTCCGAAAATAGAAACCATAAACAGCAAAAAGCAGATAGTGTAGTTGAAAAGCGCGAGCATGTCATTCAAGTGTCAAAGTCAGCCATCAAATTTGAGTAAAGGGTCACATTTCAGATTAGTGGTCAGATTTTATATTAGCGGCCAGAATTCAAATTAGTTCAATTTAACAGTAACATTTCGCAAAAATAATATAGATTTGCGGACGTATATAGCAATTAAATTGAACTCATTTGAATTCTGACCACTAATTCGAAATCTGACCGTTAATCTGAAATCTGGCACTAAACTAAAATTCTATGGCTGAGTTTGACACTTGAATGTACACAGTAATAGTTGTCATTCTGACCCGAATGCTCACTCTTGTCTCCTGTTGGTAGCTCAACCTCCGTAGAGCTCTACCCCCTGTTCAACCACAACGATTCACGCAGTGGTACTGAAGCACAGCTGGAAGTACTTCCCTTCTGCTGTGTCACTCTTGCGTGTGACACAGATCGTGGAAGTCTTTCCTCTGGATCACTTTGGTGATGTTGTTGTGCTTCTACTCGTACAAGGCTCCTAACCCGGGCCTTAAGAAGTTGAACAGTATAGAGGGTATTAGAAGCCGGTTTAACGTCTCCCATGCGTGCCCAGTTGACTAGCTAACCAGCTCCAAACGTCCTTTAATATGTAATTCAATCCCCACAGACAAAAGCCCACCAAACGAACGAAACCGTTGATGCAGGTCTCTAAGTCATAAAATAAAAGGTATCCACACAGGACATATTGACATTGGTGCCACCAATGCCACCCAAACAAGTAAATATCCCTATTTCCGTACTATGAATTAATAATAACTAACGTATTTACCGGTTGTGTGCAACCATCGCTACCCAAAACCGTGCAGCAAACAATGCAGAAGCCTTGCAAATGCTCAACGACACACCAGCTATCTTACATACTGGGAAACCATTCCACTAGAAGGCCCCCCGCTGATACTGCATTCCATCTCTGCGATCTGTGACCTTGAACCTAATACTCTTTTCCAACTTCGAAAACATGGCAATTGCTATGGACTCCAAGACTGTGACTATATAAACGCGCTTCTACGGCACCACTAAAATCTACGAATGCTCTCAGTTGTCACCTCGACAACCATATATACTATTACGCTCAACTGCGGCTCGCCTCTATCTGACCCAACCTGGAGCTCACTGTTTAATGCGTTTATCCAACTCCGGAGCAGTTCTTGAATCAACCAGCGACCTACGCGTTGAACTTATCGCATACCACCCTTATCGCTGGATTAAACACATACGCCGGGCAACGGCCTACCAAGCTCTGCGAATCTGGCAACAGGCTTAAAGTATCGAGAATCACCGCACGAAACTATATGCCTGCAATGTCCTCTCCCATCATATAAGGAAACGACATCACCTCATCCTGTGTAACAAAACTTACACAATGGAGGTAAATGATCGAATATGCATAAATAGAATATCTCTTCGGACTATACAAGACCGTATTCTGCGAATCTTTCTCCCCGATCACAACATTCGAGATACCCTCATTTCTCTTTGCAAAGTCAGCTACAAGAAGCCGGCATCTATAGCATCAAGTCTTATAAATGCCCCGAAACACCTTGCTTCCTTTAAACTGCAACCACACACCATGAAGAAGCCGACCTGTACCTGTCGTGCTTGGAACAAAAGCATCCTGGTATCGCATGCCTCCTTCCGACTAGAGTCAATGCCAGGAATCTTAGGACGTGTTGGCCTACTCAGTGCTGCTACCATACCGCACCCCACGCCTGGATTCATTCTCAAATCACTCCTAAGCTCTACCATTGCCTTTATAAAACGTATACAACTAGCCCTACGTCTCCCCACGATCGACTTTGAACGTGAACCTGACTCTAAGCGACGTACGTCAAACTCGGATCAACTCGACTGTAAAACTCGGACCAACCTACTCTTTGCCATGGCTGAAAAGTTACCTCTCGCAACAAACGCCTACTTGGTCGCCTTATTGACATCTACAAGAACTTGAGTGAAACCTGCCCGGAACTACCCCCGAACTCAGTATCTGCCAAAGATGTCCTGGAAGTGAAAATATGCCTCTCCCGAATGGTCGTCCAAACCCTTGACAAAAACAATAATCAACTGTGGGTTGAATGCCCGGTCCTAACCTGGGAACGCATACAAAAAGAAGTAATCAAGGCGCCTTCCTTCCTTCTAGTCCCAGCTGATCATACTGACCTCCTACATGCCTACCGCACTGACTTCATAAAACACAATCTTCAACGCTTTGGATCCCTTCGGACCCGTAAGGCGACAATTCACTCTACTACTCTACTGCCAAAAAACAAAGACTCTACCAACAAGACCAGACTAATCTGCAATCATGCCCGATCCCCGTGGCGATCTATCCTACGACGAGTTGCAGAAATCCTAAGCTTTCTCACTATAGAGCTCTCGTATCGAGTGCGAACCTTCAACCTAAATAGACTTGATGAAATCCGGCCTCATCTAGACCGTGCATACCGCACTTTTTCCAATATCAATGCAACAAGCACATCGCAACGTACTATAAGAGCCTTCCAGTTTGACGTTAAGCAAATGTTCACCTGGCTAGCCCAGTCCAGCACGATACAATCTCTACGTTTCGCCCTTGCCCACATCACTTTCCAACCTCCAAGAACGCGCAACTGGAAACCGATAGTATGGATCTCCAAAACTCGCACACAAACTGGCAAGTATGATATCGGATGGAGCCGAAGCTATGACCCGCAAGACTATATTGCATTCACCTTTGATGACATAACCAATATCGTCTCCGTTGATTTTGTCCACTTTTACTTTACCCTGGGAGATGCTATCTTCGTCCAAAAGGATGGATGCCCGATTGGTGGATATTTATCTTCACCCCTCGCGCAAATGAAGTGCATGTGTGATGAGGCTGTCTTAATCCGAACGCTACTCAAGCCATCGCTGACCAAACACTTCTATGGAATACGCCAAATTGACGATCTCCTCCTACTCATTCTAGCAAACTGGGATGATGAACTTGAATCGGCTGAAGTCCATAAAATATTACAAGCGATCCGTAACTCTGGCGCAACTACCGAATCACCATCACAACCCCACGCCTACACTGGCGGCCTGGAACTTGAAGAAGACAAACTGGAGCCAACCGACAACACCTTCGTGGCTAACTTTGCGGGAACATCGATACGGTTATACCAAGACCCAACACTAGGCTTCAACATCAGACCCCTCTTCAAGAACTGGACGGATATGATGACCCAAAATCGGCAGCCCATACCGCGCCTCCCACCATACTCACCTTATATTCACCGCTCTGTAATCCATGCTACTCTTGTTGGAATGCTGGCTAACTTTGCACGCCAAACAAACTCTGAAGATCTCCTCTCAGCCACACTTCAACTCATGGTTGAAATACCCTACCCTCGCTCTATATGGAAGGCCGCCCTGGACCGTGTGCATTATCTCTGCCCTGGAGAATGGAGCAACCTCGCCATCGTCATCCGCACCTTTGCTCACCTACCGATGCACCTGCGGCAGACGCTGACATTTGCCGAGCAATAGCGATACATACGGCAGCATTTTCCACAAGCTTCAGACTCATGGTGATCGCATCGATGGAGCCAGTATCTGCCTATATCACTAGCCATACCCATAATTCGCTATCAATTTTACCTAATCTACTATAATATATGATTTGCTTCACCACGCTGTGCAGGCTCCCGGCCTAACTAACCGGGGGAACTAATAACTCATTACGGAACTAATAAATTTACTCAATTATGCATAACCTATGGGGGGTTTTTAATAAGTATTCGTAAGCCGATAATGACTTTTGACAGGCCTCATAATATGCGTCCACGTGTTGGCTCCGGACAACTACTGTATCACAAGTGTTCTTGCAATCAGTACGACGCTTGACCCCCGATTGAGAGGGAACCGAATCTGAAGACCGGAACCGTCAAAAGGGGAAAGACAGGTGGCCGAGCACGACTGGCCGAACACGTGTGGGCAGCCTTCTGTGTGAAAGGGTGGTTTCACGACAGTCGGGGGGTGATATTGGTTTGTTGGTTTGTTGGATACACGTTAGTTGGAAGTTATATATATCTGGTACAACAAAGAAAATGGCTAACTAGGGGGGGGTCACTTTTTCCGAAATTTTTCAAGACATTATGTCAACTTCTCCCAAACTAACAGGAGCTTATTTATATTGCTTCCACTGTTTGTAGAAAGCATATAAATGATAATAAGAAGTGTTTTATTACTATTAAATCACTTTAACTTCAAAAAAAAGACTGATTTTCGACCGGTCCGAAACCACGTTTTACGACGATTTTTCTATGTTTTTTTGGTGTCGGCATTCAGAATATAACAGCGTGCCGTTGCAATAACAAAGGAAACCAGCTTTATTTATCATTATAGCATTATTTCACTTTATTTTCCTTACTTCTACTCACAAATTAGCTTGCGGACTTAGTTTTTTTGAGGTAGGGGACGTGTCGGAGGGGAGGGGGGGTAGGGGCGGAGGTGGGAATCGATGTAGTCAGATGTGATGCACCTGTTCTTATTAGCTTTATGATTATTACTGCTGCTATTACCATATCATTATTATATTATTATTTAATTTCCTTAGAAAGATGCTTTTAGAAGGGTGAGAGATGAAGGGGGTGGAGTGTGGGTGGGTGGGTGGGAGGAATAACAGGATTGTCAGAGAGGACGTCACAGCAACTAGGTTCATACAAAACAGATGCAATCAAATGCTTTTCTATAATACTGACTAATTTAAAGATTATGAACTGAGCTCCCTTATGTGCTCTACAACCAGATCAATTTCAAATCAAACGAAAAAGTGGACGATGACCTAAGCGCCTCCTCAGATACCTAAATAAACACACGAAACGTATCCAGACGCACGATTGCAGGTGGATGTACAAAAAAACTTCCACGTTTGTAGATCGGAGGACTTCTACAGGAGCGGCAGATCCGAATCTGAGCTCGTTGATTGGTCGCTCGTTGATTGGTCATCCCACGAGCAGAGGCCTCACCTGTCGCCTCCCTCTTGGTTCTTATCTTGGCAGATGGGGCATTCCCACGGTTCCGGGCCAGGAACTCGACGGCGCCTGCGCCGCGATGGCTCTGCCTCTGATTCGCGCGGTTCACGTGCGCGCTTGCGATAGACTCCTCGTCCCGTTTGCGCATTAGCAGCCCTGCGTTTGCGGCGACGTCCCCG
This sequence comes from Paulinella micropora, assembly GCA_019918135.1. Taxonomy (NCBI): domain Eukaryota; phylum Cercozoa; class Imbricatea; order Euglyphida; family Paulinellidae; genus Paulinella; species Paulinella micropora. The sequence goes on along the minus strand of WBZZ01001092.1, from coordinate 65,065 downwards.
CGCTGCTCGACGACCGCGAGCGCCACTACCAATCCCATTCGCTACCCCAGCTACTACCAACACAAAGCAATCATCACGCAGCTATGATACATAGCAGAACATACAATTATACTAACTATGAGAAATGAAAATCAACCATCTCCGTCCGAATCCGAAGCATGCTGAGGTGCTGGAGCTGCAGCATCAGCAGAGAGCTCATCCTGGAAGCCGCAATCACAAACCTGAAAATGGCTCCATGCCACGTCGATAAGCTGAGCCTTTTTGAATTGTTTGCGATCTCCGTCTTGGGTGGATACACCATGCATTCGAAGCCAATACTTGAGCTCCTTTATCAAAATTTGGCTCGCCGCAAAGGCTTCTTTGTCGGCTGCTTCGCTAAGAAGTAGCGACACCTTACGCCACGGTGCTGAGGCAAAGTTGAAAGCCACATCCTGTGCGAACTTCTCCTCTGCAGTGAGCTCCCTCGCGCCAACCCACTTTGGATGTGCAGGGGCCTCTCTGTCGTTGCAAAAGTAAGTTCGCGGTAACGACATTAACTCTTCCGGTGTCAGCCACGTGGGACCTTCCATCTTTTCCTTACGATTGGGCGGCAACTCCCAAAAGTTGGTAGGCAGTTCGTCGATGATGCGAAGCTCTACTCTCCACTCCGTCCCCTTTGCGTCAGTGCAGGACATGTGGGCTGGACGGCGGGCAATCCACCGTCCATGTATTCACCGCCGAATTCGATTCTGGTGAGATTCTTACCCGCAAGCATCTCCTCGATCCATGCTTTTTCATCCTCACCACAGTATTTGGATGCCAGATACCGAATATCTTTTTTGAGCTGGGGATTGACAAAGTGGCCGACAGGGAGCTTCAGTGGAAGGTCAGTCTCCGAAAGAAAAAAACACACAGAGAATAAGGAGAAGTAGTATGTTACGGTAATATTAACGTTGTCTATGAACAACACAGCAAAAGAAAAGAAATGATAGATAAATTGACCTGGACGCTTGACGAACAGTTGAAGTGGCGCCCCTTTCACGTTGTCGTGCTCCCCGTGCCACTCCTTTTGGGCGTCCCCCCATGTCCTGATCTCCGCAGTCGGAAGCGCTCCCGGCTCTAGCTTCTTGATTCGGTATGCCAACGGCGTGTTGTAGTGCTTGATGTGTTTGTTCATGCAGGGACTGTAATGAGTTTGCCAGTCGTAGTTGCACCCGAGATCAACAGCACGTAGCGATCTCGCTTGGTTTTGAAGGCCAACATGGCCTTGAATAGAGCTTGGGCGATGTTGGTAACGAAGAACGAGCTTTTCAAACCAATGTCCATCACCCTGAAGTCTTGGTCGTCGCCGTCGTGACCGTGCTCTGGAGGCTTTCGATGAGTCTGGACTTCTCCCCTGACATCTCTGTCAACAACATCAGAGGCAAAGCCAATTGCAAGCATGGCCCACGCTGTGTTGTCGCCTGCTCCATCCCATTCTAAATACAGCTTCCATGCTGCCATAGTGCGTCGATCCCACAGCTCCCAATGCAGAATCGAAGCCAGCATAGTGATATTGCTGTTCACGTTATGCTCCACTGCGCCTTCGAGATACGCAAAAACGAAATGAGTGTCGGTCGTGTAACAGGTAGTCATGCCAAGACATAGCCTGAAGACCATTTTCCCCTTGAAGTCTTTTGCTCTGCGGCGGCAAGAAGGAACTTTGAAGGGAGGTTTCATGTCCGTTGAAATCACAGTGGAATGTTGGTCGACAGGGGCACCCTTCTTTCGAATCATGCTGGCTACCCGGGCTTCTCGATGCAACTTGTTTACATTTTTTTTTGTACTTTCTTGGCTCCCCCCCAACCCCCCCCCCCCCCCCCCAACCCCCCCCCCCCCCCCCCCCCCCTCTCCCGCTCCCCGTTCTCAGATGGGGGGCAAAGACAGATCGTGTTTCCCCCTCTCCTGCCCCTTCCCTCTCTCCCTCCTAATTCTCAGTGCTAAAGTGTAAGACCGTCGAGCTTTAATAAAAAAATCTTTTTCGCACTTTCTTGGCGCCCCCCCCCCCCTCCACTGAAGAATCCATGAGCTAAAACGGGCCGAGTTTAGTTTACGGTGAGCTAAAAGGGGCCGGGTTTCAATAAGCTCAGGTTTGGACGCTGAGCTTACAAGGACCCCCGCACACGCCGCCACTGTCTACCTTTCTGTGTGGTAGCACCACAGTACCAACATTGCCGGTGCTTTTGCAGCCTGAATTGCTGGCTTTTGCCATCGCCATGAACAGGGGGGGCGGGGAGGAAGCTAGGGAAGGGGAGAGAGGGGGGTGCGGGGGGGGGGGGGGGAGGGGGGGAGAGAGAAGGGAGGAGGAAGAGAAAAAGGGAGGGACGGGGCACTATGGCTTCAAAAAAAATCCAGGAACGGGGTAAAATCTCGTAAACCCTCAGTAAAAGACGGAAATGCCCGAAAAATTGCGTTATACGCATTAATATATCGGAAATCCGAGGTAAAAAATACGGACCTTTGCATTTTATCGCGTTAAACGCAATAAAATTGCGTTTAACGCGATTTCGATCTCGGAATCCGCGTTTTCAAGGCAGTCGGGATTTTATCTCGGAAGTCAAATATTTATCCCGTGTTCCACATAATATCTTGACAACAACACAAAATCCCGATTCAAGATTATTTCGCGAATCGAGATCACAATCTCGGATTACGAGTTTTTATCTTAAATTTGGGTATACTATGTCTTGGACGTCAAGTATTTATCCCGTGGTTGACATAATATCCCGATTCAAGATTATTTCACGAATAGTGATCAATATCTCGGATTACAAGTTTTTATCTAAAGTTCCGGTATAATATGTTGGTTTTAATATTATCTTGTTTTACAAGATTTTATGTAGTTTGCCGAGATTTAATCTAAACATCCGGCATAAAATCTTAGCTTTCCAGATATAATCTTGAAGTTCGTATTAAAATCGTATGCTTTTATTAAAGTACTGTTAACACGAATTTCGTCTGCTCATGATCACGTTTCCTTTAATTTGTCAGTTGCATTAAATCAGTTATTAATACTTAATTTATGTGGAACTTATAAATCGATCAGATACCCTAAGATACTGTTGCACTTGCGCCCAGCTCGACTCTCTCAAGCGCCTGCTACTTCCGGGGAAAAAGAGAAGAAGTGAACCATCACTGAAAACCTCTATACTATCTGTTAAAAAACTAGAGTGAATGACAGCTGTATACGGATTTGAACTCTCATGGCTTTTCGTAAATAAAATACGAGGTTTTCCTTTCCTAAAATCTACATTAGAAGTATATGCTAAGTGTAGAATAGGTGGTTCTTTGGGTACATGCCCGTCTGCGAAGGCAAGGTTTCCTAAAAACTGAACTTCATGTGATGTTGGATATGTGAAGCCTTCCTCCAAAGTGGAGCAAGGCTTGACATATTCAACAAAATATGAATTAGGCCAACCGTCTACCTTTTTCAAAAAAAACATTCTACCCAAGGCGCACAAGCTAAAATCCCGGCATACGAGATAAAAAACATGGCGTACGAGATAAAATCACAGCATACGAAATAAAATCGCGGCACTCATCGCAGCCCAGGCGCACGAGATAAAATCTTGACATATGAGAAAAAGCAAGGCGTACGAGATAAAAATATGACACACGAGATAAAATCACAACATACAAGATAGGGAGAGAGAGACACAGAGAGAGAGAGAGACACACAGAGAGACAGAGAGAGAGAGAGACACACAGAGAGACAGAGAGAGAGACACAGAGAGAGGCAGGCAGACCTCCTTTGAGATGCGCATTTCCGATACCTCTGCCATTACCATGTGAAAGGGGACCTGCACTCCCCTCGACTTCGAATTTGGTGCGTACGGCGGCCCCGGTACCAACAATCCGGTGGTGCAACAGTGAGGAGGCACAGGGCTGCCAGACCATCCTCCTTGCCCTCCTTTCAAGAGAGAGAAGAGGGAGAACTTCAAGAGAGAGAAGAGAGAGAAGAGAGAGAAGAAAGAGAAGAGAGAGGACAGAGAGAAGAGAGAGAAGAGAGAGAAGAGAGAGAAGAGACAGCAGAGAGAGAAGAGAGAGAAGAGAGAGAAGAGAGAGAGAGAGAGAGAAGAGAGAGAAGAGAGAGAAGAGAGAGAAGAGAGAAGAGAGAAGAAACAGAGAAGAGAGGGAGAGAAAGAGAGGATAGAGAGAGAGAGCGAGAGATAGAGAGAGCGAGAGAGAGAGAGAGATTAGAGAGACTTGCAGTCCTTCATAGCAGAAGCGCTGTCAAGCACACAAAGGTGAAATGCAATCCAGAGATAGATAGATAGGTAGAGGGGGGAAGGGGGGGGGGGGGGGGGAAGTACGCGTCTTCGGCGGCAAGTCATCTCATACGATGCTTTCCCCCAAGTACCACCCCGCACGCACACCATCTTCGTACCCTCGGTTCTGCAGAAAAAAGAAACACAAAAATCCGACCAAAACGCCTGAAAAAAAACTTACAACAACAGCAGCAACAAGCCAACAATTTGGACAGAAGTGATTCAGGAGCAAATTGTTGAATGCATTCCAGTAGCAAAAGGAGGTAAAGAGAAACCCACCTTCCATACTGCAAAATGGAGCTGTTGAGAATTTTGGGGTCGCTTGAAACTGAACCCAAAGCACATGGTCAAAAAGCCGGAACTTTGCACTTCCTGGTTTTTTTTGAACAGTGCCATTTTTCTTCCCGATGCCACCGCCCACCTGAAATTTTTTTATTGCCGATTCTGATAGCGCCTGGCCTGAAACGTCGAATGTAACTTTTCCCGGCCAGAACGGACCAGCCGTTTTTGCAGGGGAATTGCGCAAAGTTTCGCCGCCAGAATCCTGCCACCAGAAAAATTCCGATATTTCGGATTCCGAGTTTTCATGGAAATCGGAATTTTATCTTGGACGCCAAGTATTTATCTCGTGGTTAACACAATATCTTGAGAATATTAAATAACAACATAAAATCCAAATTCAAGATTATTTCCCGAATCGAGACCAATATCTCGGAATACAAGTTTTTATCTCAAATTCCGGTATAATATGTCGGCGTCAAGTCTAAATCTGGTCAAAATAGATTTATCTTAAAAATTGAGTATAATCTTGTAGTCGATATTTTACTTTTTACGAAGAAATCTTGGATGATAAATAAAAATGTTGGGGAATCGGTGCTTTTCGTCTGGCTACGCAGGATGAGAGAGATGCTGCTAGGTAAAGTACTTTTCCTGTCGATGCTACCTCGAGCCCAAATGAATTTGCCTTAACATGTGAACTCAAACATGCAAGAATTTCCCTTGTTGTACAGCTTGATCGTGTAGCGCCATGCACAGTATACTGCAAGGATCTGATCATGATCATTGTACTCCATAGGCGGCAAAAGACGGAAAACATCTGGATGTCAAAGATGAAGATATTAGTTCTGACTGCCAGGATTTTGTGCAGCTTGTGCTGCAGAGCAGACGATTTACCTGTGCGGATGGACTCAAGGGCCGGGCAAATAGGGACTGTTCATCCTGTTTTGTTTACTTGAAAAGCGGTCAGTGGTGCCGAGTAGATAGTGGTGTACAGCCTTTTTTCACCGCTCGAGTTCCTCGTGATGAGCACAATCAAATTGCAATGCGTTTTTTGCGAGTAGTCAAGTATCCAGTTTTAATTAATGCTGTACTTGGCAAGCATCTCACTGTGCTGGACGGAAACGAAGAGACTCTTCCAGCTAGTGAGTTGATACCTGTCGAAGATGTTTTATGCGTCGGTCTTGCTTGCCCTAAGCCATTGAATGACACCGCTGAACTAGATGAACACGAACGTTTTGTAGTTCCCAGCGTGTATCCTTAAGTTGATTGTAAAGTGTTTCTAAGTTTAATTGATTACGCTGGATTAAATTTGAAGTTGTTTATGTTCTCCCATTGTAAGTACAGTAACTCCATATATATTATATATATATAATATATATATAAATATAAATATATATATATATGTGTGTGTGTGTACATATATAACGGAATTTTAGATAAAAACTTGTAATCCGAGATTCTGATCTCGATTCGCGAAATATTATGTTTTTGTCAAGATATTATATCAACCACGGGATAAATATTTGACCTCGGAGATAAAATCCCGACTTCCGTACACACGCGGATTCCGAGATTAAAATCGCGTTAAACGCAATTTTATTGCGTTTAACGCAATTTTATTGCGTTTAACGCAATAAAATGCAAAGGTCCGTATTTTTATCTCGGATTTCCGATAGATTAATGCGTATAACGCAATATTTCGGGCATTTCCGTAAAATCCTGAGGGTTTACGAGATTTGACCCCTGCCCGATACATATGCGTTGAAACCGAGATTTTTATGACAAATTACAAGATTTTATCTTCACGCACGCGATTTATTGCAAATACGAAGATTTTATCTCGGCAAGCCAGATTTTATCTTGGAAACCAAGATTGTTACCTTATACTTCAAGTTATCACTCGCCAAGATTTAATTCTCAACAAACCAGATTTTATGTTGTACACACGAGATAATATTATATTAGTTTCAGAGATTTAGTTCTTGGTATTTATGATTTTATCCTAACTGACAAGATTTTCTACAGACATCAAGATTTTATATTGAGTACAAGATTTTTTCCTCGGAATCCGACATTTTGTTCTTGGATACGACATATGTGTTTTTTTATACGAAATATGGGCAAAATCTCGAAACCGAGATTTTTATACGTAATACAAGATGTTATCTCAAAGCACGGGATTGACTACAAAAGTCGAGTCAATAACCTGAAGTCGAAATTCTTATCTCGGAGTCCGAGATTTTTATTCCAGCACGGGATATATGCATTTTTCAGCAAGATCTCATGCTTAGAGATTTTATCTCGTTAAACGACATGTTTTCAAGATTTTACCTCGTCAAACGACATTTAATACAAACGTCGAGTTTATAACCCGAAAACAAGATTTTTATCGCGTTTAACGCGATTTTTTCTCGGATACGACATATGTGTTTTTTTAATACGGAATATGGGCAAAATCTCGAAACCGAGTGTTTTACAACGTATTACAAGATTTTACCTCCACAAACGAGATTTTCCACAAAAATCGCGTTGATAACCTGGAGTCGTAATTTTTATCTCGTGAACCGGGGATTTTTATTCCAGCACGAGATATATGCATTTTTCAGCAAGATCTCATTCTCCGAGATTTTATCTCGTTAAACGACATTTTTCGGAGATTTTATCTCGGTAAACGACATTAATACAAACGTCGGGTTTAAAACCTGAAAACAAGATTTTTATCGCGTTTAACGCGATTTTTTCTCGACTCCGAGATATGTGCATTTATCTTGGTTCCGAGTTTATCCCGTGATCACTAGTTTATCTCGTGTCTCAGATAAAATCTTGAATACCGTAATAAAGTCTCGATTTTTGAGATTTTAATCGCGGATTCCGAGAAAAAAAATCTTGAAAACCGAGATATAATCTTGGATTTCGCGACAAAATCTCAAAATCAAGATTTATAAGCCGTCCGGGATTTTTTTTGAAGCCATAGTGGGGGGGGGGGGGGGGGGGGGGGGGGGGGGGGGGGGGGGGGGGGGGGGGGGGGGTTGGGTGCCGGGGAAGAAAGGGAGGGGGGCGGGGAAAGGAGGGGGGGGGGGGGGGGGGGGGGGGGGTTGCCCCTTCTCCATGGCGCCCCCCCTCTCCCCTCTACTCCCCACCCCCCCTCCCCCCCCCCTGAGCCAGGGGGCTCAAGGAGCAGGAGCAGGGGAAGGGAAAGGGCGCAGGAGCTACAAAAAAATAAAAACATGAAACGCCTCCACTAAGCCCCCCCCCCTCCCTCTCTTTCATTCTCCCTTGTCGAGGCTTTTTTAATTACATTTTTTTTGTACTTTCTTGGCGCCTCCCTCCCTCTCCCCCTTCCCTCTTTCACTCCCTGTTCTCAGACGGGGAGGGCAAAATTATGCAGATCGTGCTTGCTCCTCTCCTTCCCCTTCCCTCTCCCTCTCCTAGTTCTCAGTTCCAAGTGTAAGACAATCGAGTCTTAATAAAAAATCAATTTCCGCACTTTCTTGGCGTCCCCCCTCCCCCTTCTCCATGTCAGGCCCAAACACCTTCCGCCCTAAGACAGTCGAGATTTAATTAAAAAGATTTTCTCTTAAGGTTTTTTTTTGGCGTCCTCCAGCCCCGCGCAATCGGGCGGGCAAGTCAAGTCAAACAGGCAGGTGAGCCGGTCCCACGTTTGCAGCTGTGCCAGCTGATCCAGGGTCAGCCTGGTGCCTCGCAAGTCCAGAGTGAGTGTGCCCCGAACCGCGCAGGCGGGTAGCTCGCCCAGCTGGTGCAGCGCCCGGGCGCATTGAAAGCTCATGCCTCCGCCCGCGTCGTGCAGGCACCAGCGAGTCAGCCGGGGGCAGGCGTGCCATGCATCTTGCACCAGGCGCAGCTCACAATCATCTATGTCTTTCGTCAGGATCAGTTCCAGCCAACGCATGTTTTTGAATAAATCAAAGTACTTGGGTAGCAAAATCCACTCCAAGGCCCGGTCAGCTCGCAGCTCTTGCAGGTCCGCTAAGACAGACAAGTCAGGCTGTTGGAGGCAGGCGTCCAGCACGTCGAGGCTAGGTAGGTGTAGGCTCTGGAGCTTGGGGAGCGGTGCCAGCAGCCTGGGAGGCAGCGACTCGACGCGCGTGCCGCTGAGGTCCAGCCTCTTCAGACTCGTGCTCCGATTCCGCCGGGTAGACAAGGAAGAATCAAACACCAGGGCGACAAACTTATCGTCGACGAAATTGCAGCCGTGCCAAGAAAGCTCTTCTGTCCCAATGGTCAGCACTTGAAAAGCTTTTGCCCAAGCTAGCGCGTTCGCCGGACGCGCAAGCGTGCAATTGACCAATCGGAGCCTCCGCCGCAAGAAATACTTCAGAAAATCATAAAGCACGTCGGGCACGCCGGCCCCCAGAGCAAACCCCTCCAGCTCCAACGTGCCCACCATGTGGTTACGTCCATCCTCCTCATCTGAACTTTGGTTAGGGTTCGGCCCATAAACAAGCTGTGGCGCAGTTGTTGGCCCAGAAGTGTGCAGGTCGACGGGGCATACTCTATCACCAAACGCACAGTGTCCCGCGACAGGCCTGCGTTCACTAAAAGACGTATTCGTTCGTCATCGGCGGCGCCGTTGAAGCGGATATGAAGAGAAGTTACAAAAGGATAGTTTTCCTGGGATAAATCCAAGCCAGGCCAGCTCAGGCCCTGGCCTGATCCAAACCAGACCACTTCCAGGTCTTCTACCCTGACCAGGCTTAGGTGCCGGAGCCGATTGCGGCGCTGGACAGCGCGAGCTCCGAGCAGTGTATTCGAGCCTGACGGCCTTGTCTATGTCCCCGTCGTTGTCGAACCAGCCTGTCGAGGTTGGATCTAGGGTCGTGGTACAAGTGACGCAGTCCAGCAGACTCAACTATTTGGGTGGGCCTTCAAGCACCAAGGTGGCTTCTTGGCAGTCGGCCAGCACCAGGCGCCCCTCACTGTGGCGCGGTAGTTTGTAAAAACCCCCGCGCAGTCCTTGCAGCTCCAGGCTGCGCGCCAGTGGATAGGCAAGCCACGCTAGGCTTTGGCAAACGACTCTGCTCTTTTCCTCAATGTGTTCTTCCTCGCTGAGGCCCAGCCGTAAGTCAAACTTGCCCTTGTGCTTCTTCATAACATTTGCCAGGGTTTTGAGCACGCGAGGACGCCCACCAAGGGCCGTCACGTCCAGCGCTACGACTTGTAAGCAGTGCCCGATCTGGTACCGCAACGCGCTTAGCCAGGCCCCGGCCTGCTTGCGCTCATCGGCGCCTAAATGTAATGATCGAGACATCTCTTGGCTCTTGGTTTGGGTTGGTCTAGTGCCACCGACTGCGGGAGTCTCATCATAATGGCGCTTCCGTTTCCGCCCGCGCGCTTGCTCGCGGGCGGGGCTGGCCCTCGACTCTAGGTCAGCGCTGCCCGTTAGCAGCTCCCAGAGATGGCATGCTCTCATGGGTGGATCATCTCTTTGATCTTGAAGACAAAACCAGGATACTGAGCGCAAACCCCTTTTTCTTTCTACGCAAAAGCCTGACAAAAAATTTACAAACCTGAAGGGAAGAGAAGAAAGGGGGAGCAGGTGCCCCCCCCCCAGGGGAGAAAGAAGAGGGAAACAGCTAAGCGAGAGGAGAGAGAGGGGTGCCGGGGGGGGGGGGAAGGGAAAGGAGGGGGGGGGGGTGCCCCCCATCTCCATGGCGCCCCCTCCCCCTCTCTCCTTTAAATCTGTCTTGTGCCTCCCCTCCCCTCTAATCCCCCCTGAGCCCGGGGGGCTCAAAGAGCAGGGGGCGGAAGTAAAGCAAAACTAACGAGATGCCACTGAGCCCATGCCGGGGCGCCCCCCACCCTCCCCCCCCCCCCCCCCTTTCCCTGTATCCAAAGATCCGATCTGCCACCCTCCTCCCTCCCCTGAGCCCAGGGGGCTCAAGGAGTAGGGGAAGGGCGCAGAAGCTACAAAAAAATAAATACATGAAACGCCTCCACTAAGCCCCCCCCCCCCCCCCACCCCCTCTCTTCCATTCTCCCTTGTCGAGACTTTTCTAATTACATTTCTTTTTGTACATTCTTGGCGCCTCCCTCCCCCTTCCCTCTCCCACTCCCTGCTCTCAGACGGGGGGGGGGGGGGGGGCAAATGCAGATGGTGCTTGCTCCTCCCCTTCCCTCTCCCTCTCCTAATTCTCAGTGCCAAGATTAAGACTTTGTCTAGCTTTAATAAAAAATTCTTTTTCGTACTTTCTTGGCGCGCCCCCTGCCCCTGTTCCTTCCCTCTCCCTTTCTTAGTTCTCAGTGCCAAGATTAAAACTTTGTCAGGGATTCTTTTTTTATCAAATTTTTTTTTTAAATTCTTAGCGCGCCCCTGCCTTCTCCCTTCCCTCTCCCGCTCCCTGTTTTCAGACGGGGGGCTAAGACAATTCGTGCTCTCCCCCTCCCCTACCTCTTCCCTCTCCCTCTCCTAGTTATCAGTGCCAAGTGTAACACCGTCGAACTTTAATACAAAATTCTTTTTCGCACTTTCTTGGCGCACCTTCCCCCCCCCCCCCCCCCCCACTTTCCTCTCCCGCTCCCTGTTCGTAAACGGGGGGCGCCCCCTTCTCCCCTGGCGCCCCCCTCCCCCCCCTCTCTCCTTTAAATCTGTCTTGTGCCTCCCCCTCCCCCCCCCCTGAGCCCGGGGGGCTCCAAGAGCAGGGGGCAGAACTGAAACTAAGAAGATGCCAATGAGCACATGCCCGGGCGCCCCCCCCCCCCCCATTTCTCGTGCCCGGATCTCCAGGGGGGAGGGGCGCCCCCCCCCCCCCCTTTCCCCTCTCTGTATCCAAAGATCATTTTTGCCACCCTCCCCTCTCCCCTCCCCCTGAGCCCAGGGGGCTCAAGAAGCAGGGGAAGGGGGAAGGGAAGGGCGCAGAAGCTACAAAAAAACATAAGTACATGAAACGCCTCCACTAAGCCCCACCCTCCTCCCCTATCCAAGTTCTCAGACGGGGGGCTAAGCACAGGGTCGTGCCTCTCCCCCTCTCCTTCCCCCTCCCTCTCCCTCACCTAGTTCTCAGTGCCGAGAGTGTAGGACTTTGCCGAGCTTTAACAAAACGAATTTGCACATTCTTGGTGCCCCTCTCCCCCCTCCCCTTCCATCTCCCTCTCCTAGTTCTCATTGCCAAGTGTACGACTTTGTCGAGCTTTGATTAAAAAAGAATTCGCATATTCTTGGCGCCCCCCTCGCCCCCTTCCCTCTCCCTCTCTTAGTTCTCAGCGCCAAGATAAAAACTTTGTCAAGGATTTTTTTATTATTTATTATTATTATTAGTATTTTGTACATTCTTAGCGCGCCCCCCGCCCCTCCCCCTTCCCACTCCCACTTCCAATTCTCAGACTGGAGAATAAGACAATCCGTGCTTCCTCCTCCCCTGCCTCTTCCCTCTCCCTCTCCTAGTTTTCAGTGCCAAGTGTAAGACCGTCGAGCTTTAATAAAAAATTCTTGTTCACACTTTCTTGACGCGCCCTTCCCCTCTCTCCTTTCAATTTGTCTTGTGCTTCCCCTCCCTTCCACTCCCCCGGGGGGGCTCAAACCGCTGGCGCGGGCTCTAGGAGGGGGGAGGGGGGAGGGGCGGCCTTGCCTTCCGGTCCCAGAGAGTAAGCCGTCTCGTTTGAGAGTCACTAGTTGGATGATCTAGATTGGGCTTGTAGTCAAGGTACGGCCCATACAGCCAAGTGGTCTTCCCATTGCAATGTTTAGTGGCGGCCGTGCGGAACGGCGAGGAGGGGGTGGTCGTGGTTCTCGCGGGACGACAGGATGTCACGGGGGCAGCAGCAAGAGAAAATCGAAAGTGAGCAGTGGCCCTGTGTGGGCTCGTGCACCAGGGCGTAGAAACCGGCCCGGTCCAGCCGGCCCAGGCCCAGGGCCGATAGCTCATAACCCGCTGTGGTCAGCCAGTCGTACACCTCCATGGCCGCGCTCTTGGAGCGGACGGGGTCACAGCTTTCCCATGGCTGCCCCTCGCGCCGGCACCACATGACGCGGTTGTATTCGACCACCGCGTAAATAACACGCCTGGCCTCAAAGAGCGCGCGCAGGACCTCCAGCACCTCAACTCCTGGCCCTCCGTGTCCACCTTGAGCACGACGCTGACGTTGGTGGACGGCAGCAGCGAGTCAGCGCGCACCAAGTCGATGTCGAGCGTCGAGTTGTCTATGCCGGCAAAGAACTGGACGGCGGCGTCCTCCTGTGCGGCCGCGTAGGGCCACGTGCCAACACATAAAAGCATTCACTGACAATTACCCTGGTAATTTGTCAAAATTTGGTTAATTTCCCGGGGAATTTCCCTGCATCATTGTGCATGTCGATAGGGCATGAAGTCGTAAGTATTTTAAGAATTTCATGGGCCGCAAGGATAAGCAAGAAAGCATTGCAACAGATGAATTCATACGTAGGTGTGCAGGCCGGAGGGTCTATGTGATCGTGTAACGGCTGCACAATGGTCTATTTGTGTAACGGTTAGCAGTAGACATTTCTATGGTAACTACCACGTTAATTATTAACCCTTGTCCAATCGGGGGTCCGCAACACCTGGAGAAATCCGTTCTTTTTGCGACCGGGAGCGGTCGTGTGACAGGGTAAAAGTTAATATGATTATTATCTATTATTAGCTAAGTTATATTAATATCATCATAATCATCAATATGCTAATATCAATAATGTTACTTAGCAATATTATTAACTACAGTCTACTACTACTACTACTACTACTACTACTACTACTACTCCTACTACTACTACTTAGGACTACTACTACTTAGGACTACTACTACTACTACTACTACTACTAATACTGCTACTACTACTACTACTACTACTACTACTACTACTACTACTACTACTACTACTACTACTTTTACTACTAGTTGCAGTAGTAATAGTAGTAGTAATACTAGTAGTAGTAGTAGTAGTAGTAGTAGTAGAATAAGTACCTAGCTAACGATTTGTCATAATGACTCATGATCAAAAAACAATCGTATATATAATGCCAGTTAAAATTTGTGTGCATATTAAAATAACGTCGATGAACGATGCATAGTCGCTCAATTTAAGAATAATACAATTATAAATATTTAATGTTTGGATCACAATTTAAAAATATTATCAAAATTACTATTCTTCATCCTGTTTATCTACAGCTGATCGGTAGCGGTTAATTGATAATATATGTTAATAACAAATAGTCAGTCTGACAGGATATACACATTATTATATTAATCTAAGTTATACTGTAACTCTATTCAAATCGCACTACGGGGACACGTACCCGCAAAATTGTCTGCGATTCGCAATTTGTCGCATATTTTGCGGACATTATGTGCGAATCGCAAAATTCGTAGATTTTCGCAAACTTTTTTGGAAAAATGCAAAATTGTTTGCGAATCGCAAAATAATTTGCGAATCGCAGATTTTTTCTGCGATTCGCAGAATATGTTGCGAATCGCAGAATGGTTTGTGATTCGCACAATATTTTGCGATTCGCAAAGTTGGTTGTGAATCACAACATATGTTGCGATTCGCAATTTTTTTTTATTTTCGCAATATATTAAAGGCTTCCGGTTCCAGTGCTGTTTCAAATCAAATGGAAGATATTTTTAATTGATAAACTTAACGTATTAAACGTCTACTAACATCAAACATGCAAGTCACAGCTAAGTGTTTTCTGATAACGCAGACTCAACGCAAGTACCCTATCCCAACTTTCCTGCGTCAGTCTTTTTCTTTGATTCAGATGTAAGAGTCCGTCATAAAAAACTTCTGTCCCTACCTCGAAGTCTCCATCTTGCACTTTCCCTGTACATGGTTTACACTGTTCACGCACATTGGTAAATAATAAAAGGGGGTTTCCGTTCCTGAGGCTATTAACAGATTGAAAAGCTCGGTGAAAAACAGGAGATGTTTTTGGTAAGCTGATATTCGATGATGAGCAGTCGTTGCCCAGGAAATGAATCACATGCCACTTTCCTTTTGCCTTAGACTGTATAATTACATTTGAATATATACTGTCAGAAACACTCTTGCGACGAAACATAGCTTTCGCAACAGTGACTGCATCTTGGCTACCGCTAGTCGGTACGAAGGGCATATTTTGTGTACTTTTTCGTTTGCCAGACAATATATTCAATGGGCACAGCACCTCGCCCTGCTGGTGCGATCGCCAACCGGAACTATTTTTAGTATTAAAGTCGAAAAACTCGTAAGACGTTGCATCGCTGCACACATAAAACACAAAAGACATCCAGCTTTTGGGCACTCTCCTCTCTACATCTAAAGCAAAAGGACTCGCCGAACGCACAGGTAGGAAAGTTGTCCTTAGTGAAGGCCTGCATAAAGCCGCCAGAGCAGATCGAAGATTGCCATGCTTGGGTTCTGAGTTAAGTTGGGACCATTTAGGCACCTATATAGGCAAGCACAAGTAGCTGTAAAAATTGTGAATCACAAAACAATTTGCGATCGCAACACAATTCGCGAATCGCAAACAATTACGTAATTCGTAAAATAAAATGTGAATCATAAAACTGTTTGTGATTCGTAACAAAATTTGTGAATCGCAAACGGTTTTGCGATTCGCAGACTAGGTTCATGTGAGGGTGCGAGTGAGTGAGCGAGCGAGCGAGTGAGCGAGCGAGCGAGCGAGCAAGTGACTGAGCGAGCGAGCGAGAGAGTGAGTAAACTCAGCCTTACCTGTATAATGATATTATGAATGATGTTGTGTACGTATGTATATATGTATACATGTATGTATGTATGTATGTACGTATTTATGTAATGTGTACGTATGCGTAGGTATGTTTATAACGAGGCAGGGAGGCAGACATGCATATCAAAGCTGAAATCTGAGTTTGTCTTTCCTTCACTATCCAGACGGGGGTGAAAAGCCAACACCCAGCATGACTAGCATGAGTGCAGAGAGAGAGAGAGACAGAGAGAGAGAGAGAGAGAGAGAGAGAGAGACTAGAGAGAGAGAGAGAGAGAGAGATACACTCAGGGCCCCAAGTGAGGTACACCATAACCGAGGATTAGGTGAGTACTGAACAACGCTCATCAAAAGCTTCAAGAAGTAGTAGTTGTAGTAGTAGTAGTAGTAGTAGTAGTAATAGTAGTAGTAGTAGAGTATATATAGTGGTAGTAGTGGTAGCAGTACTAGTGGTAGTAGTAGTAGTGTGGGATCCAACAATTGTGAATCGCAAAACTGTTTGCGATTCAAAACAAAATTTACGAATCACAAACAATTATGTAATTCGCAGAAAAAAATGTGAATAGCAAAAATGTTTATGATTCACAACAAAATTTGTGAATCACAAACAATTTCGTAATTCGCAAAATAAAATGTGAATCACAAAAACAGTTTGCGATTCGCAAATTCTGTTGGGAATCACAAACATTTTTTGCGATTCACAAACATTTTTTGCGATTAGTAAACTAGCTAGGTTCATGTGGGGGAGCGTATGTGCAACAAGGTTGAAATAGAGAGAGCGTGTGTGTGTGTGTCTGTGTGTGTGTGTGTGTGTGAGAGAGAGAGAGAGAGAGAGAGTAAAAGTGTGATAGGTAAAGAGTGTATGTGTGAAAGTGTGGGTGTATGTGTGTGAGAGAAAGGGGGGGGGGGGGGCCTGTTGTTTGACAGCGCCGACGATGTTTGGGGATGAGGATTAGGTACTCTGAGGCCCCAGGTGAGGTACACCATAACCGAGGATTAGGTGAGTACTGATCATGAACAACGCTCATGATGCATCATCAAAGAAACTATTCTTCGCTTGTTTTTTTGAGAAATAATCAAATCATGATCAGTGTGAGAAATGCACTGTCTTTTATCTGTTTTAACTTGTTGCCCTTATACAAATGCGATGCACGTTGCACCCCATGTACTTCGAATTCTTAAGCTTCATGCTTCCGTGCAAAACAGATATGCTTTTACACGACACACATGGTTTTCCTGGCAAACCGACAGACTGTGTTTAATTTGTGCCTGCCTCTCATGATCAACATCATGAGAAGCAGGCACAAATTAAACACATTGTGTCGGTTTGCCAGGAAAACTATGTGTGTCGTGTAAAAGCATATCTGTTTTGCACGGAAGCATGAAACTTAAGAATTTGAAGTACATGGGGTGCAACGTGCATCGCATTTGTATAAGGGCAACAAGTTAAAACAGATAAAAGACAGTGCATTTCTCACACTGATCATGATTTGAATATTTCTACAAAAAACAAGCGAACAATAGTTTCTTTGGTGGATGGACATGTACTAGACGTACCCAACACGTCCCCTTCGTTGCTCTGCCAGCCGTTAAGTTTGAAAAAAGGCGGGTGCAAGGGCCGGACTCTTCATTTTACCCAGAAATCTGCTCAATGGTTGTGCCGGCTCCCTCAATTTACCCAGAAAGTTAGCCAAACTGGTCACACTCTACTACCTTTTTTACGGAATCATTACCTGTTGACCTCTCCTCTCCTCTCCTCTTCTCTCCTCTTCTCTCCTCTTCTCTCCTCTTCTCTTCTCTTCTCTTCTCTTCTCTCTCTTCTCTTCTCTTTTCTTTTCTTTTCTTTTTCTTTTTTATCTTTTCTTTTCTCTTTTCTTTTCTCTTTTCTTTTCTCTTTTCTTTTCTCTTTTCTTTTCTCTTTTCTTTTTTCTTTTCTTTTTTTTAAGAAGAAGAAGGAAGAAGAAAGAAGAAAGAAGGAAGAAGAAAGAAGAAAGAAAAACAAAAAGGAAACTGAGAATCGCAAAATATTTTGTGATTCAGTGCAACAATTTTGCGAATCACAAAATATTTTGCGATTCGCAACATATTTTGCGAATTGCATGAAATTTTGCGAATCGCACAGAAATTTTGCGAATCGCAACTTATTTTGCGATTCGCAAATAGATTTTCTCTTCTCTCCTCTCCTCTCCTCTTCTCTCCTCTTCTCTTCTCTTCTCTTCTCGTTTCTTTTCTTTTCTTTTTCTTTTCTTTTCGTTTTTCTTTTTTTCTTCTTTTCTTTTTCGCAGAAATTTTGCGAATCGCAACTTATTTTGCGATTCGCAAATAGATTTTCTCTTCTCTCCTCTCCTCTCCTCTCCTCTTCTCTTCTCTTCTCTTCTCTGTTCTTTTCTTTTCTTTTTCTTTTTTTCTTTTTCTTTTCTTTTTTTCTTTTCTTTTCGCTTTTCTTTTTTCGTTTTTCTTTTCTTTTTCGTTTTTCTTTTCTTTTTCGTTTTTCTTTTCTTTTTTCCTTTTTCTTTTCTTTTCTTTTCTCTTTTCTGTTCTCTTTTCTCTTTCTTTTCTCTTTCTTTTCTCTTTTCCTTTCTCTTTTATTTTCTCTTTAAGAAGAAAAGGAAAGAAGAAAGAAGAAGAAAGAAGAAGAAAGAAGAAGAAAGAAGAAGAAAGAAGAAAAAAGAAGAAAGAAGAAAGAAGAAAGAAGAAAGAAGAAAGAAGAAGGAAGAAAGAAGAAGGAAGAAGAAGAAGAAGAAGAAGAAGAAGAAGAAGAAGAAGAAGAAGAAGAAGAAGAAGAAGAAGCAGAAAAGGAGGAAGAGGAAGGAGGAAGAGGAAGGAGGAAGAGGAAGGAGGAAAGAGGAAGGAGGAAGAAAGAAAAAGAAGGAGAAGAAGGAAGAAGAAAGAAGAAGAAGTAGTATTAATAACTATACACTCATCAGTAATTATATAAATTACTGTAATACACTTATGCCTATGAGTGACAAGTTTTATTAAAAGGAGTGACTGCACAAAAAAGTTATTAATATATATTTGTTAATGATTTCAGTTATTGAATAGTAATTGTAGTCTCTGTGCACTGAGAAGTGTTGTTACCCGATAACCGGCAGTGGGCATCTGAGCAGCCAGCATCTTATTTTTGCGATTCGCAATTATTTTTGCGATTCGCTATAGTATGTCTGCGCAGTCATAAACTTGCGATTCGCAATTATCTTTGCGATTCGCAATTATTTTTGCGATTCGCAATTATTTTTGCGATTCGCTATAGTATGTCTGCGCATGCATCATCTTCGATTCGCAACTATCTTTGCGATTCGCAATTATTTTTGCGATTCGCAAGTATTTGCAAATATGTCTGCGCATCACAACTCAGTATGTGTGCGAATCGCAATCTGTGTGGTGGTGTGCGCAGATGCGAGAAAGTTTGTTCCTACCAATAGTCCGCCGCACGTTCCGCACGAGTTAAAGGACAGTCCAGCGTGGAAAGAGTTCGTACGGCGACCTGACGTCTTGACGTTGGGTTTATTTTTTGATGGCGTACCATGCTTCAGGCTAACTAACACCGCCTACTCCGTGCAGCTGGTAACATTGTAAGTAATGAATCTTCCATTTTTCTTGCGTTCGGATCCACGCTTTCAAATTTTCACCGTCCCGACATCATTCCAGGGCCCTCCAAGCCAAAAATATTGAAGAAGTGGCTGATCCCTCTTCTGGAAGACCTGCAAGGTGGGGCGTACAATCTCTTGTTACTGCCGCCGACTACATCGCGCAAGTGCAGCTGCTCTGCCATTAGCAGCTGGACCAGGGCTGCTGCAAGTGCGAAATGGCAGCGATCAAAGTGGAGGATTTCTACGTGCAAGAAACCTGTCGGAAAAACTGCTGAACTTCCAGTCCAGTCTTGATTAATTTATAAATTAACTTTGAAATATATTAATATCTACATGTAGATACCGGAAAAGTCTTTGATAAATTTTAATAAGACAGTGAAAATATTACTTATTAATGATTGTTGTGATGATTTGATTACAACAAACATGTTTCGCATAGTTAAAATGATTGCGATTCGAAAAGCATGTCTGCGATTCGCAAAATACGTCTGCGATTCACAAAAGTATTTTCGATTCGCAAATAATTCTGCAAATAACAACTTATTTTGAGAAACAACAACCTGCTAAACGCACATGTATTATGTCTGCAATTCGCAAAACACGTCTGCGATTCGCAAAACACGTCTGCGATTCACAAAAGTATTTTCGATTCGCAAATAATTCTGCAAATAACAACTTATTTTGAGAAACAACAACCTGCTAAACGCACATGTATTATGTCTGCAATTCGCAAAATACGTCTGCGATTTGCAAAACACGTCTGCGATTCACAAAATTATTTGCGATTCGCAAATAATTCTGCGAATAACAACTTATTTTGAGGAACAACAACCTGCTAAACGCACATGTATTATGTCTGCGATTTGCAAAATACGTCTGCGATTCGCAAAATTATCTGCGATTCGCAAATAATTTTGCAAATAACAACTTATTTTGAGGAACGCAACACATTTATTTGCGAAACGCAAAATAAATTTGCGAAACGCAGAGAAAAAATTTGCGAATCGCAAAATAGACTTTGCAAATCGCAAAAAAAGCGTTGCGAATCGCAAAAATAAATCTGTGATTCGCAAAAAAATCTGCGATGCGCAACTTATTTTGCAACCCCTGTCCCCGTAGTGTAGAATTTTTTTGTTTCGGAAAACACTTGCAAGTGCACGAATTTCAAGTAAATAATAATTGGATATCGAAATTAGTTGTAGCTGGGATATATAACTTATATATAGTACTAGCTCAATTAATATGTTCTTTCAAAAGCTCTTAGAATTGATAGGATCCACCCAGCACCAAAGAAATCAAATATTAATAATAACATTATTATCAGATCTTTTGGTAACACTTCAAACCGTTTAATAATTGTAATGCTGGCACATCTGTATGTATGTCACAGCAAAAATTATTTTTATATATTTCATTCAATTGTTCAATCACTAGTGAATCGAAGGTTCCAAGGCCATTAAAATATAATGATAAATTTTTTCAAAAGTTTCAATTTTATCAAAATATTAATATGTATTTCATGCTATAAGTAATTAACTTATTGCACGTGCACTTGGATCATTCGATTAGAAGCAAGTGAAATCGCTTGGTAGGATCGATTCTGTATTTTTCTGTTAAGTCTAGAATCTTTGTGCTCCTTCCTCGACCATGCATTTCGACAGTGGTGCTATCCTGGTTGAATAACAGTTAGTGAAACCATTCATAATGCTAGGACTTTTTTAGATCATCAGCGGGCTTGTAGCGATGTAAATTATAATTAGAAATTAAACCTCTGTCACACTGACTAATTCTATA
Organism: Paulinella micropora; assembly: GCA_019918135.1. Taxonomy (NCBI): domain Eukaryota; phylum Cercozoa; class Imbricatea; order Euglyphida; family Paulinellidae; genus Paulinella; species Paulinella micropora. The sequence continues at coordinate 44,410 of WBZZ01001092.1, read as the reverse complement.
ATATTAATGATTCAAAATACTAACTTTAATAAGTTACATTATATATATAATGTACCTGAGTATTGCGCATATTAACTAGCTGTTTATTAAAATGAAATAATATAAATATTGATACAAAATAAAAGCCTGTTCCAAATGCACAAATTGTGTCAACATCCTTATCAAATTTAATATCGTCAGCTATGCACAGCTAGCACATTCTGAGGAGAGAGAGAGAGAGAGAGAGAGAGAGAGAGAGAGAAAAGAAGAAGAGAGAGAGAGAGAGAGTAAGAGAGAGGGAGAGAGAAAAGAAGAAGAAGAGAGAGAGAGAGAGAAGAGAGAGAGAGACAAAGAGAGAGAGAGAGAGAGAGAGAGAGAGAGTAAGAGAGAGAGAGAGAGAAAGAGTCTTGAGAAAAGCAAAGAGAGATATTCAGAAGGAGAATCTGAAAAAATCTGTGAGAAAAAGAGATAACAGTTGAAACAGTATTATTAGTATGATTCAGCATTTGTTAAAAAGTTTAATTGATGTTTTATCAAACATTTTAAATAAAAATTACAACATTTTAATATCGTCGTGCAATACTTTAATTAATAATCCTTTTGTGCGGCGCCTTGCAATAATCGATGGAGAAGAAAACAAATGTATTTGTTACTTCATTGTTGAATTTAGAATCAGTGCAAGCCAGACCTAACAACAACAACAACCATATTAACATGAAACAGCAACAACCAAAAGTAACAACAAGCAACAATATTATGCATGTATAGTGATAATATGTATTATAATTTTGAGAACACATGTATGTATGCATTGTGCATGTATGTATGTATGTATGTATGTACTATGTATGATTATGTATGTAATACTATTGAATTGTATGTGTATAAGTCAGAAGTTTGTATTTTACATCACAAACGGTACAATTCAATGTATATACTGCAAAAGAAAGCAATTGCAAGCCCTCTTATGTATCTCACGTGCACATACTGTCAACTAAACCACACACAGACGTGCTGCCACACAGAGTTTGGCCACGCTTGGAAAGCGAGGGCAGGGACTATGGTAGCTAGGACAACGGCGCGTGCGGAAAAGTCAACACCACGCACTACATTTACCATGCAAGAGAACGGTGCCACACAACGAGTTGGTAGCGGTGTCAACTTACACAGCAAGCGAGGCTATGGCCGCAGGCACTCGAAGCAAAGCAACAGTAACAGAAATTAATCAACAACAACCAACAATTATTTACCAACTGAAGTGACAGACAACAATCAACCATCATCCACAGAAACCAAATGAACAACCAACAGCAGTACTAGTGCAATTGCATAAGTAATTATTTGACACAAATACAATTATATATACATACAACAAATTATATATACATATATATATATATATATGCGTACATACTACTGCCATATAAGATTAGATTAGTTGAATAGATAGATAGCCAGGACAATTGTCATCAATAATATTGTAGGGGTAATGACTCTGGACATAATAAGTATATGCCAGCCTGTGTAATGGTCCTGATAGTTACCTATATTGTAATTGCTAGTGCAAACATAAGTAGGATGTGAACCACTTTTAGAGTGATGGTCCTGATAATTATCCTAAGTTACCTGCAAGGTAAGTACCATGGGAATAACTCTTAGAATAATAGCCCTGATAATCACCCTAAGTACTCACTAAGATAATTATAAGCACCATTAATATTGGGAATCACAGTTGGAGTAAAATTACCCTGGTAGTTATTGGGGGGGGGGGGGGGGGGGGGGAGTAAGTACCATGGGAATCACCCTTGGAGTAATGGCCCTAAGTATTGACAAGGGTAAGTACCATGGGAATCACCCTTGGAGTAATGTTCCTAAGCACTGACTAGCGTAATTACCATGGGAATTGCCTTGATGTATACAGGGGGGGGGGGGGGGGGTAAGTACCATGGGAATGATCCCTTGGAGTAATGGTCCTAAGTACTGACTATGGTAAGTACCATGGGAATTGTATTTAGGTATACAGGGGAGGGGGGGGGGGGGGGGGTAAGTACCATGGGAATTATCCCTTGGAGTAATGGTCCTAAGTACTGACTAGCGTAATTACCATGGGAATTGCCTTTATGTATACAGGAGGGGAGGGTAGGGTAAGTATCATGGGAATTATCCCTTGGAGTAATGGTCCTAAATACTGACTAGCGTAAGTACTATGGGAATTGCGTTTAGGTATACAAGGGGGGGGGGGGGGGGTAAGTACCATGGGAATTGCCTTTAAGTATACAGGGGGGTGGTAAGTACCTTGGGAATTATCCCTTGGAGTAATGGTCCTAAGTACTGACTATGGTAAGTACCATGGGAATTGCATTTAGGTATACAGGGGGGGGGGGGGGTAAGTACCATGGGAATCACCTTTGGAGTAATGGTCCTAAGTACTGACTAGCGTAATTATCATGGGAATTGCCTTTAGATATGCTGGGTAAGTGCCATGTGAATTATCATTAGAATAATTGCAGTGATAATTACCTGAAGCTACCTGTATGATGATTAGTGAGGTAACTACAATGATAAGGGTGGTGGTGGTGGTGGTTAGGTAAGCGAGTCATACCTGTCCCTGATGTCATGGTACTTGGGAGGATTCTCGAATTTCCTGTCAGTCATTGCCTGCTTGCGAGCCAGATCCACTTGATCGCAATTGACTTGCTCCAAGTCTTTCGCCACGTCCTCGTTCTCGAAAATAGAATCCAAAAGTTGATCCAGCTTCCACACACAACACAATAAATCATGTCTGTAAGCAATCGACAATATGTGGAAAGGAGAATACTTGGGAATCTAATCGATACACTGGAAGAGCACATGCACGTGGTAACACTGCATTCAATTCAACTTTATGATACGAAGTTGGGTACTATCAACCGCATGGAAGAGCTATCGGAACCATGAAATCTGCGTCAAGGCGGGATTTCCCATCACAGGTCAAAAGGTTGCACAAATCACCCCACCTCTATGGTGGAGTTTTTGCCCGCACCTCTGCACCGTAACTCCACCAGTCGCTGCTCACAAAACCTTTCGTCCTCACATCTTTTTTTCTTTCTAAGTGCGTTCGGTTTTTCTTTCCTTGGTTTGGTGTGTTTAGTGGAGGTTGCAGAGGGTGGTAAACACTTGTTTTTCTAGAAGTCGAAGCGTTTACATTCTTTGGGTCATACATCATACGAGGTTCATTTCCCACTATCCTACACACACATATACAATAATACACTTATACATACACACACACACACACACACAGACACACACGTAACAAAACAAGATAAACACGCTGATTTCCGAATTTCTTGCTAGGTCATTACTCTGATAGCCAACCCTGCTTTTATGGAATTATTATAAAGAAACAGAGAGAGAGAGAGAGAGAGAGAGAGAGAGAGAGATAGAGAGCGTTAGAGAGAGCGAGCGATATATATATACACACACACACACATATATATATATATATATATTAGAGAGAGAGAGAGAAAGAGAAATAGAAACAGAGAGAGAGAGAGACCTGCTTAAGTCTGCGCAAGATTGTATCATAGCGGGGCGGTTTCTACATGTAGCTAACAACAAACAAAATACAATCAGTATAGTCATACACATTCTGGGGATCATGATTGATTAGTACTATTACATATTTACAATATACAAAATGTATCCAGAATAGTACTCTTGCTAATTTCTGATTGGTGACTACCCAACTGGACTGGCAGCACCCAGACAAAATGAATTTGTATTGGTTGCGACTTGCATCCCGATTAACTAGGAATGCCTTGGCAACAGGATACATCTTGTACATGCATCTATTTTACTATGTGTGACTCAAAAAACAATGCCTTGCTCATGAACCATGCTGTGTAAACAAGATGGAACCCTTCGTGCCAGCTCCAAGTTACCCAAAGTACATGAATAGAGTTACAACCGACAGCATGTCAACTTGCAAACAATTGATTTGATTATGTGTTATAATATAATACATACATACATATGCATATAATCATAGGACGACGTAAAAAGATACTCATATCGATATCACACAATCAATACTTATACAGTAATTATCATACATACAGAATCAGCAAACTAATTACCAAGCTAAATACCCAGAATATTACTCTTATTTATTTCATGCACATATACATATATATATATAGAGAAAGAGAGAGAGAGATACAGACAGAGAGAGACAGAGAGAGAGAGATAGAGAGAGAATAACTTTTTTGAATTAAAAAATTGAAATCGCAAGTGGCAGTTGTTTTAGATGGTATCCATCACCTTGAAGTTCATACTAGCGTGGGAGTCTTGAGTTGGAAACAGCATGTCTACCTACATGTGTAAGTGTGTGAGAGAGAGAGCGAAGGAGAGAGAGACAGAGAAAGAGAGAGAGAGATAGAGAGAGAAAGAGAGACAGGAAAGAGAGATAGAAAAGAAAGATAGAAAAGAAAGAAAAAGAAAAGAAAGAAAAGAAAGAAGGAAGAAGAAAGAAAAGAAAGAAATAAGAACAAAGAAAGAAGCAGAAAGAAAGTAGAAGAAAGAAAGAAAGAATTCGAAAGAAGGAAAGAAAGAAAGAAAGAGAAGGAGAATAAAAGAATGAAAGAAGGAAGGAAAGAAGGAAAGAAAGAAAGAAAGGAAGAAAGAATGAATGAAAGAATGAAAGAAGGAAAGAATAATTAGAAGGAAAGAATGATAGAAGGAAAGAAGGACTAGAAGGAAAGAAGGAAAGAAGGAAAAATATCAGTTATAGCGCTACCTTAGCAGAAGTGTTTGCAACAAACACCAGAAAAAGACAAGAAAAAATTAAAAGAGAAACGAAACACAAAGTAAGTTTAAATGTCCTTGTGTGTGAATGTCAATATGTGATATAACATCAATAACGCTAATCTAGTAAATACAAAGTCTAGAAACTAGAGAAAGTGTGGCAAGTTAAGTATCCGTTATATATCTTAGCAGACGTCTTTGCAACAAACACACGAAAAAGACAAGAAAAAAAATTAAAAGAAAGAAACGAAACACAAAGCAAGTTTAAATGTACTTGTGTGTGAATGTCAGTAAGTATGTGAAATAATGTCTGGAACCTTATAGGAGTGCACCACCACTAGATACTACTAGATGCTAGAGATGCTTTTTTTCATTTGTGATGAAAAGAACGTTACCACCATTCGCCCAAAAAAAGACAAGCGCTGTTTTCGGTCGATTCCATTTCCTGGTCTGGCAGGGTTCGCTGGAATGGTCGGGTCCATGCAACGAATTTCTGTCAAGCGTCTTCGTCAACGAATACCTGCCTCGTCAGCACTGTCTGTACAAGGCTGCTTTCGCAAAAATTTGAGCACTGAATTTATGCACCAGAGGAGCGTAACTCTGGGAAACACGTGCAGAGTTTCTGTACAGTTACTTTACTCCTTTGGGATAGCACGCTCAGTTTCTTTCGTGAGTCTTGTTATGCAGACGCGAGAGGCGATATGTTGCACATACAAAGCGCCTCTCGAGTGGTTTGCATAGCAAGGCTCATGAAAGAAACTGAGAGTGCTATCCCAAAGGAGTAAAGTAACCATTTCCCAGATTTATGCTCCTCTGATGCATGAAAACGGTGCTAAAAGTTTTGCAAAAGGTCTTGAATCACTAACTGTGTCACTTTTTCTCTCTTTCTCACTTTCTCTCCCTTCATCCCACTCATCCCGCCTGCTCTCAGCTCAGCTTATCTCTCTCTCTCTCTCTCTCTCTCTCCCAGTGACTGAGTCTCTCCTCTCTCTCTCTCGCACACACACACACACACACTCTTTCTCTTCTCTCTCTCTCTTTTTCACTCTCTCTCTTTCTCTCTCTCTCTTCTTCTTCTTCTTCTTCTTCTCTTTCCCCTTCTTCTTCTTCCTCCTACTCCTCCTCCTCCTCCTCCTCCTCCTTCTTCTTCTTCTTCTTCTTCTTCTTCCTTTGCAGTTGTAGTTGTAGTTGCAGCAGCAGTAGTAGTAGTATATTTATTATTATTGTTATTACTATTTTATTATTATTATATTATTATTATTATTATTATTTTATTTTACTTTAATATTTTTAATCTAAGTCATTCTATTTTAATACTTTAATATTTTGATAATTTCTCATTACCTTTAATAACTTGAGACGTAGGTCACCATCTAGTTAAATCAATAGCTCTTGAGCTAACGATTTGTATGGATAGACCAGAGGTTAAATTGTTAACTTCATTAAACCGAAGGCCTAGGCCTAGTAGTGACCCAGGTAATTACCCTTGCAATTATAATAGTATATAGCTACATTGTGTAATAACCTATACATACATACATACATCAAAACAATAATAATAATAATAATAATAATAATAATAATAATAATAATAATAATAATAATATCCAATGTAATAACCTATAAAAGAAAAAGAAAAAAGAAATAAAAAGAAAAGGAGAAAAAAGAAAGAAAGAGAGAAAAGAAAAAAAGGAAAAAGAAAAAAGAAACGAAACACAAAACATACATACATACATACATACAATTTACATCCATTACATACATACTAAATACATACATACATAAAACCTATATATATACACACATATATAATATAACAAAATAAAATAAAATAAAAATAAACAAAAAAGTACATACATACATTCATACACATGCTTAGGTAATATCCAATGTAATAACCTTTTTTAAAAAGAAAAGAAAAAGAAAAAAAAAAGTAATAACCCATATCTACATACATAAATACATATATATGTGTGTGTGTGTGCATGTATATATGTATGTGTGTGTGTATATATATGTATATACAAAATATATATAATATATAATATTTAGCTATCTGTCACATGCATGCATTCATACATTCATACCGACATCCACGCATACATGCATGCAATACACATAGATGCAGCAGAGCAAGGCAAAGATCTGCGTATGAAGCACTTGCTGACCAAGGTCATCTCTCTCTTTCTTCCCCCCCCCCCCCCCCCTCCCTCCTCTCTCTCTCTCTCTCAGATCTGCATATGAAACACTTGCTGAACAAGGTCGTCTCTCTCTTTCTCCTCCCCCCTCCCCCCCTTCCCTCCTCTCTCTCTCAGATCTGCTTATGAAGCACTTGCTGAACAAGGTCATCTCTCTCTTTCTCCTCCCCCCCCCCCCCCCCTCCCCTCCCCCTCACCCCTTCCCTCCTCTCTCTCTCTCAGATCTGCATATGAAGCACTTACTGACCAAGGTCATCTCTCTCTTTCTCCCCCCCCCCCCCCCCCCCCCCCTCCCTCCTCTCTCTCAGATCTGCATATGAAGCACTTGCTGCACAAGGTCATCTCTCTCTTTCTCCTCCCCCCTTCCCCCCCAGTAGTAGTAGTAGAAGTAGAGTAGTAGTAGTAAGAGTGAGAGTAATAGAAGTAGTAGTAGTAGTAAGAATTAGAGTAATAGTAGTAGTAGTAGTAGTAGTAGTAGTAGTAGGACTAGTAGTCAGAGTTAAAGTAATAGTAGTAGTAGTAGCAGTAAGATTTAGAGTAGTAGTCGTAGTAGTAGAAGTAGTACGAGTTATTAGAGTCATAGTAGTAGTAGTAGTAAGAGTTAGAATAGTAGTAGTAGTAGTAGTAGTAGTAGTAGTAGTAGTAATCGTTAGTGTAATAGTAGCAGTATTAGTAATAAGAGTTAGATTAATAGTACTAGAAGGAGTGGTAAGAGTTAGAGAAAAAGTAGTAGTAGTAGTAGTCAGAATTAGAGTAATAGTAGTAGTAGTAGTAGTAGTACTAAGAGTTAGAGTAGTAGTAGTAGTAGTAGTAAGAGTTAGAGTAATAGTAGTAGTAGTAGTAGTAAGAGTTAGAGTAGTAGTAGCAGTAGTAGTAGTAGTAGTAGTAAGAGTTAGAGTAATAGTAGTAGCAGTAGTAGTAGTAATAGTTAGATAAGTAGTAGTAGTAGTGGTAGTAGTAGTAATAGTAGTAGTAGTAATAGTTAGATAAGTACTAGTAGTAGTAGTAAGAGTTAGAAAAGTAGTAGTAGTAATAGTTAGAAAAGTACTAGTAGTAGTAGTAGCAGTAATAGTTAGATAAGTAGTAGTAGTAGTAATAGTTAGAAAAGTAGCAGTACTAGTAGTAATAACAGTAGTAGTAGTAGCAGTAGTACTAGTAGTAGTAGTAATAATAGTTAGATAAGTAGTAGTAGTAGTAGTAATAGTTAGATAAGTAGAAGTAGTAGTAGAAGTAATAGTTAGATAAGTAGTAGTAGTAGTAGTAATATTTAGATAAGTAGTAGTAGTAGAAGTAGTAATAGTTAGATAAGTAGTAGTAGTAGTAATATTTAGATAAGTAGTAGTAGAAGTAGTAATAGTTAGATAAGTAGTAGTAGTAGTAGTAATAGTTAGAGTAGTAGTAGTAGTAGTAATAGTTAGAAAAGTAGGTAGTAGTAGTAGTAGTAATAGTTAGATAAGTAGTAGTAGTAGTAGTAGTTAGATAAGTAGTAGTAGTAGTAGTAATAGTTAGATAAGTAGTCGTAGTAGTAGTAGTAGTACTAATAGTTAGATAAGTAGTAATAGTAGTAGTAGTAGTAATAGTTAGATAAGTAGTAGTAGTAGTAGTACTAATAGTTAGATAAGTAGTAATAGTAGTAATAGTAGTATTAGTAATAGTAGTAGTAGTATTAGTAATAGTTAGATAAGTAGTAGTAGTAGTAATAGTTAGATAAGTAGTAGTAGTAGTAGTAGTAGTAGTAATAGTTAGATAAGTAGTAGTAGTAGTAGTAATAGTTAGAAAAGTAGTAGTATTAATAGTAATAGTAGTAGTAGTAATAGTTAGATAAGTAGTAGTAGTAATAATTAGATAAGTAGTAGTAATAATTAGAGTAGTAGTAGTACTAAGAGTTAGAGTAATAGTAGTAGCAGTAGTAAGAGTTAGAGTAATAGCAGTAGTAGTAGAAGTAAGAGTTAGAGTAGTAGCAGTAGTAGTAGTAGTAAGCGTTAGAGTAATAGTAGTAGTATTAGTAGTAAGATTTAGGGCAATAGTAGTAGTAGTAGTAAGAGTTAGAGTAATAGTAGTGGTAGTAGTAGCAGTAAGAGTTTGAGTAATAATAGTAGTAGTAGTAGCAGTAAGAGTTAGAGTAATAGTAGGAGTAGTAGTAGTAGTAGTAGTAAGAGTTAGAGTAATAGTAGGAGTAGTAGTAGTAGTAAGAGTTAGAGTAATAGTAGTAATAGTAAGACTTAGAATAATAATAGTAGTAGTAGTAGTAGTAGTAAGAGTTTTAGAGTAATAGTAGTAGTAAGAGTTAAAGTAATAGTAGTAGTAGTAGTAGTAAGAGTTAGAGCAGTAGCAGTAGTAGTAAGCGTTAGAGTAGTAGTATTAGTAGTAAGAGTTAGAGTCATAGTAGTAGTAGTAGTAGTAGTAGTAGTAGTAAGAGTTAGAGTGATAGTAGTGGTAGTATAAACAGTAAGAGTTTGAGTAATAGTAATAGTAGCAGTAAGAGTTAGAGTAATAGGAGTAGCAGTAGCAGTAGTAAGAGTTAGAGTAATAGTAGTAGTGGTAGTAGTAGTAAGACTTAGAATAATGGTAGTAGTAGTAGTAAGACTTTTAGAGTAATAGTAGTAGTAGTAGTAGTAAGAGTTAGAGTAATAGCAGTAGTAGTAGTAGTAGTAAGCGTTAGAGTAATAGTAGTAGTAGTAGTAGCACTTGCTAATGAAGCACTTGCTGAACAAGGTCATCTCTCTCTTTCTCTTTCTTCCTCCCTCCATCCCCCCCCCCCCCCCTTCCCTCCTCTCTCTCTCTCTCAGATCTGCATATGAAGCACTTGCTGAAGAAAGGTCTCTCTCTTTCTCTTTCTTCCTCCCTTCCCCCCCCCCCCCCCCTCCCCTCCTCTCTCTCTCTCTCTCTCAGAGCTGCATGAGGCATTTGATGAAGAAGGTCTCCTCTCTCTTTCTCTTTCTTCCTCCCGCCCCCCCCCCCCCCCCTCCCTCCTCTCTCTCTCTCTCTCTCTCTCAGATCTGCATATGAAGCACTTGCAGAACAAGGTCATCTCTCTCTTTCTCTTTCTTCCTCCATCCCCCCCCCCCTCCCCCCCTCCCTCTCTCTCTCTCAGTTCTGCATTATTATTATTATTATCATCATTATTATTATTATATATCAAAAGAAAAATAAACCCAAAACATACACACACACACATATATATATATATATTTTGTATGTATGTATGTAGATATGGGTTATTACATTTTTTTCCTTTGTTTATTATTATTATTATGATTATTATATATATATAAAGAACAAATAAACACAAAACATACATACATACATTTTACATCCATTACATACATATATATGCATACATACATACTAATACATAAAAACCAATAATAATAATATTTATAATAATAATAGTGCTTCTCTGTCAATGGCTGATGCATTTCTGCACATGCGCCTCCATCGTCTCACCCGTGAGGGGAGTACGAAGAATTGACGACAAGCTCTAATGACACCCCCGCAAGGGCAGTTCCAACACTTCCAGACGGGCCGGTATGTTCAATGAAAATACTGGTCCAGACGGATCGGTATGTTCAATGAAAATACTGGTGGCACCGACGGGAATCGAACTGGCGACAGGGCCCAGATGGTAGAACTTGACCACTGGGCTATCACGGTGTCCAATATAATAATAATAAAATAAAAATAAATAAACAAAAAAAAATGTAATAACCCATATCTACATACATATATACAGACATACACATGCTTAGGAAAGAAAGAAGAAAAGGACAAATAAACACAAAACATACATACATACATACATAAAAACATAAAATACAATAAAATAAAATAAAAAAATAAACACACACAAACAAATCTACATAAAAGGCAATAACCCATATCTACATACATACATACACATGCATACATTACTACTACTACTACTACTACCATTACTATCATTACTACTGCTACTGCTACTAATCTCTCTCTCTCTCTCTCTCTCTCTCTCTACTACTACTACTACTACTACTACTACTACTACTACTACTACTTCAGCGTCTACTACTACATGTATGTGTATACATACATACAATGATACGTGCATACATACATAATATACATAAATTGCATTGCATTCATAACATAGTATACATACGTACATACGTTCATTCATTCATACATGCATACACACAAAGGTATATATATATGTATGTATGTATATCTCTATCTGTCTATCTCTCTCTCAGAGTCTCTCTCTCTCATATACCGGAGCGGTTTCCACTCAGGGTGCTTACTGGTATGACGCTGGTAAATATAGCATCCAGCAGCTGCAGGAAATGACCAGGGTAACAATACTTAGCCCCCTCAAGACAAACCCGATAGTTATTACCCTGGTCATTGCCTGCAGCTCCTGGGTGCTATATTTACCAGTGTCATACTAGTTTAAGTACCCTGGAAATTACTCTGGTATTTTCCCTGGTAATGACGCTGGTAAATATAGCATCCAGCAGCTGCAGGCAATGCATATGACCAGGGTAATAATACTTCGCCCCCTCAAGATAAGTACGATAGTTATTACCCTGGTCATTGCCTGCAGCTGCTGAATGCTATATTTACCAGCGTCAAGTACCTTGGAAATCACTCCGCGGAGTTATTTCAACAGGATAATCACTACCTAAGCTATGATCTATCTATCTAATGATTCTATCTATCTATTATTATTGTTATTATTATTATTATTATTATTATTATTAATTATTGTTATTATTATTATTGTTATTGTTATTATGATTGTTATTATTATTATTATTATTATTATTATTTGTGCTATCATTATTAGTATTTGTATTAGTATTTGTATTAGTATTATTAGTATTCTTATTATTAGTATTAGTATTGTTAATATCACGATTATCATTATTATCATTATTATTATTATTATTATTATTATTATTATTATTATTATTATTATTATTATTATTATTATTATTATTATTATTATTGGCACCGCGATAGCCCAGTGGTTAAGGTCTACCATATGGGACCTGTCGCCAGTTCGATTCCCGTCGGTGCCAGTATTTTCAAAAGATATTTTCTTTGAAAGTATTGGTCTGTCTGGAAGGCTTGGAGCTGCTTGCGGGGGTGTAAGTAGAGCCTATCGTCAAATCTTCGTACTCCCCTCGCGGGTGAGACGATGGAGGCACATGTGCAGAAATGCATTCGCCATTGACAGAGAAGCACTATTATTATTAGTATTATTTATTACTATTATTTTTATTATTATTATTATTATTATTGATGGAGGCGCATGTGCAGAAATGCATCAGCCATTGACAGAGAAGCACTATTATTATTATTATTATTATTATTATTATGGACACCGTGATAGCCCAGTGGTCAAGTTCTGCCATCTGGGCCCTGTCGCCAGTTCGATTCCCGTCGGTGCCACCAGTATTTTCATTGAACATACCGGTCTATTTCTGGACCAGTATTTTCATTGAACATACCGGCCCGTCTGGAAGTGTTGGAACTGCCCTTGCGGGGGTGTCGTTAGAGCTTATCGTCAATTCTTCGTACTCCCCTCACGGGTGAGACGATGGAGGCGCATGTGCAGAAATGCATCAGCCATTGACAGAGAAGCACTATTATTATTATTATTATTATTATTATTATTATTATTATTATTATTATTATTATTATTATTGCTATCATTTTTAGTATTATTTTTATTATTATTGTTATTAGTATTAACATTAATATTATTATTATCATTATTATTATCATATTTGAGGGAAATCCCGATGAAAAAACGTAGTCACACTTGCTAAACAGAGTTCCAGCCCAATGGCCTCAAGGCGTTGAACTGTGACGCCAACTCATAACCCTTTGGTGGTAGATGCTGGGGAGGAGGGTCGTTGCGCGCGTAAAAGATCTTAAACTCCGCATATGCTGGTTGATAGCCCAGGACCCAGCAGACACCAGATTGTTATGGGTGGGGTTTCGAGGCAGCTCTAGCAACCGCGCTTGGTGTATGCACTTGCACATTCGGTGACGTCTTGCAAGAGGTTGCTGGGACTGCGGAATAACCTCGGCTTAGTGCAGTCTTGCCCTCAGGAGCTCCATCGGTGGCCCCGATCATCAAGCGAGAGACTGACACGGGGGGGTGGAGGACCTCGAACAAGGGTATTGGAGGCTTATGTCCGTTGAGGATATGCCATTAGCTGCATCAGTACGCCTCAGATATAGTATTATTATTATTATTATTATTTTTCTTAATTATTATTATTATTATTATCATTATCATTATTATTATTATTATAATTATTATTGGACACCGTGATAGCCCAGTGGTCAAGTTCTACCATCTTGGCCCTGTCGCCAGTTCGATTCCCGTCGGTGCCACCAGTATTTTCATTGAACATACCGGTCTATTTCTGGACCAGTATTTTCATTGAACATACCGGCCCGTCTGGAAGTGTTGGAACTGCCCTTGCGGGGGTGTCATTAGAGCTTATCGTCAATTCTTCGTACTCCCCTCACGGGTGAGACGATGGAGGCGCATGTGCAGAAATGCATCAGCCATTGACAGAGCACTATTATTATAATTATTATTATTATTATTATTATTATTAGACACCGTGATAGCCCAGTGGTCAAGTTCTACCATCTGGGCCCTGTCGCCAGTTCGATTCCCGTCGGTGCCACCAGTATTTTCATTGAACATACCGGTCCGTCTGGAAGTGTTGGAACTGCCCGTGCGGGGGTGTCATTAGAGCCTATCGTCAATTCTTCGTACTCCCCTCACGGGTGAGACGATGGAGGCGCATGTGCAGATTTGCATCAGCCATTGACAGAGAAGCACTATTATTAGTATTATTAGTATTAGTATTATTATTATTATTAACATAATTATTATTATTATTATTATTATTATTATTATTATGGACACCGTGATAGCCCAGTGGTCAAGTTCTACCATCTGGGCCCTGTCGCCAGTTCGATTCCCGTCGGTGCCACCAGTATTTTCATTGAACATACCGGTCTATTTCTGGACCAGTATTTTCATTGAACATACCGGCCCGTCTGGAAGTGTTGGAACTGCCCTTGCGGGGGTGTCATTAGAGCTTATCGTCAATTCTTCGTACTCCCCTCACGGGTGAGACGATGGAGGCGCATGTGCAGAAATGCATCAGCCATTGACAGAGAAGCACTATTATTATTATTATTATTATTATTATTATTATTATTATTATTATTATTATTATTATTGCTATCATTTTTAGTATTATTTTTATTATTATTGTTATTAGTATTAACATTAATATTATTATTATCATTATTATTATCATATTTGAGGGAAATCCCGATGAAAAAACGTAGTCACACTTGCTAAACAGAGTTCCAGCCAAATGGCCTCAAGGCGTTGAACTGTGACGCCAACTCATAACCCTTTGGTGGTAGATGCTGGGGAGGAGGGTCGTTGCGCGCGTAAAAGATCTTAAACTCCGCATATGCTGGTTGATAGCCCAGGACCCAGCAGACACCAGATTGTTATGGGTGGGGTTTCGAGGCAGCTCTAGCAACCGCGCTTGGTGTATGCACTTGCACATTCGGTGACGTCTTGCAAGAGGTTGCTGGGACTGCGGAATAACCTCGGCTTAGTGCAGTCTTGCCCTCAGGAGCTCCATCGGTGGCCCCGATCATCAAGCGAGAGACTGACACGGGGGGGTGGAGGACCTCGAACAAGGGTATTGGAGGCTTATGTCCGTTGAGGATATGCCATTAGCTGCATCAGTACGCCTCAGATATAGTATTATTATTATTATTATTATTATTATTATTATCATTATCATTATTATTATTATTATAATTATTATTGGACACCGTGATAGCCCAGTGGTCAAGTTCTACCATCTTGGCCCTGTCGCCAGTTCGATTCCCGTCGGTGCCACCAGTATTTTCATTGAACATACCGGTCTATTTCTGGACCAGTATTTTCATTGAACATACCGGCCCGTCTGGAAGTGTTGGAACTGCCCTTGCGGGGGTGTCATTAGAGCTTATCGTCAATTCTTCGTACTCCCCTCACGGGTGAGACGATGGAGGCGCATGTGCAGAAATGCATCAGCCATTGACAGAGCACTATTATTATTATTATTATTATTATTATTATTATTATTATTATTATTATTATTATTATTATTAGACACCGTGATAGCCCAGTGGTCAAGTTCTACCATCTGGGCCCTGTCGCCAGTTCGATTCCCGTCGGTGCCACCAGTATTTTCATTGAACATACCGGTCCGTCTGGAAGTGTTGGAACTGCCCGTGCGGGGGTGTCATTAGAGCCTATCGTCAATTCTTCGTACTCCCCTCACGGGTGAGACGATGGAGGCGCATGTGCAGATTTGCATCAGCCATTGACAGAGAAGCACTATTATTAGTATTATTAGTATTAGTATTATTATTATTATTAACATAATTATTATTATTATTATTATTATTATTATTATTATTATGGACACCGTGATAGCCCAGTGGTCAAGTTCTACCATCTGGGCCCTGTCGCCAGTTCGATTCCCGTCGGTGCCACCAGTATTTTCATTGAACATACCGGTCTATTTCTGGACCAGTATTTTCATTGAACATACCGGCCCGTCTGGAAGTGTTGGAACTGCCCTTGCGGGGGTGTCATTAGAGCTTATCGTCAATTCTTCGTACTCCCCTCACGGGTGAGACGATGGAGGCGCATGTGCAGAAATGCATCAGCCATTGACAGAGAAGCACTATTATTATTATTATTATTATTATTATTATTATTATTATTATTATTATTATTATTATTATTATTGCTATCATTTTTAGTATTATTTTTATTATTATTGTTATTAGTATTAACATTAATATTATTATTATCATTATTATTATCATATTTGAGGGAAATCCCGATGAAAAAACGTAGTCACACTTGCTAAACAGAGTTCCAGCCCAATGGCCTCAAGGCGTTGAACTGTGACGCCAACTCATAACCCTTTGGTGGTAGATGCTGGGGAGGAGGGTCGTTGCGCGCGTAAAAGATCTTAAACTCCGCATATGCTGGTTGATAGCCCAGGACCCAGCAGACACCAGATTGTTATGGGTGGGGTTTCGAGGCAGCTCTAGCAACCGCGCTTGGTGTATGCACTTGCACATTCGGTGACGTCTTGCAAGAGGTTGCTGGGACTGCGGAATAACCTCGGCTTAGTGCAGTCTTGCCCTCAGGAGCTCCATCGGTGGCCCCGATCATCAAGCGAGAGACTGACACGGGGGGGTGGAGGACCTCGAACAAGGGTATTGGAGGCTTATGTCCGTTGAGGATATGCCATTAGCTGCATCAGTACGCCTCAGATATAGTATTATTATTATTATTATTATTATTATTATTATCATTATCATTATTATTATTATTATAATTATTATTGGACACCGTGATAGCCCAGTGGTCAAGTTCTACCATCTTGGCCCTGTCGCCAGTTCGATTCCCGTCGGTGCCACCAGTATTTTCATTGAACATACCGGTCTATTTCTGGACCAGTATTTTCATTGAACATACCGGCCCGTCTGGAAGTGTTGGAACTGCCCTTGCGGGGGTGTCATTAGAGCTTATCGTCAATTCTTCGTACTCCCCTCACGGGTGAGACGATGGAGGCGCATGTGCAGAAATGCATCAGCCATTGACAGAGCACTATTATTATTATTATTATTATTATTATTATTATTATTATTATTATTAGACACCGTGATAGCCCAGTGGTCAAGTTCTACCATCTGGGCCCTGTCGCCAGTTCGATTCCCGTCGGTGCCACCAGTATTTTCATTGAACATACCGGTCCGTCTGGAAGTGTTGGAACTGCCCGTGCGGGGGTGTCATTAGAGCCTATCGTCAATTCTTCGTACTCCCCTCACGGGTGAGACGATGGAGGCGCATGTGCAGATTTGCATCAGCCATTGACAGAGAAGCACTATTATTAGTATTATTAGTATTAGTATTATTATTATTATTAACATAATTATTATTATTATTATTATTATTATTATTATTATTATTATTATTATGGACACCGTGATAGCCCAGTGGTCAAGTTCTACCATCTGGGCCCTGTCGCCAGTTCGATTCCCGTCGGTGCCACCAGTATTTTCATTGAACATACCGGTCTATTTCTGGACCAGTATTTTCATTGAACATACCGGCCCGTCTGGAAGTGTTGGAACTGCCCTTGCGGGGGTGTCATTAGAGCTTATCGTCAATTCTTCGTACTCCCCTCACGGGTGAGACGATGGAGGCGCATGTGCAGAAATGCATCAGCCATTGACAGAGAAGCACTATTATTATTATTATTATTATTATTATTATTATTATTTTATTATTATTATTATTGCTATCATTTTTAGTATTATTTTTATTATTATTGTTATTAGTATTAACATTAATATTATTATTATCATTATTATTATCATATTTGAGGGAAATCCCGATGAAAAAACGTAGTCACACTTGCTAAACAGAGTTCCAGCCCAATGGCCTCAAGGCGTTGAACTGTGACGCCAACTCATAACCCTTTGGTGGTAGATGCTGGGGAGGAGGGTCGTTGCGCGCGTAAAAGATCTTAAACTCCGCATATGCTGGTTGATAGCCCAGGACCCAGCAGACACCAGATTGTTATGGGTGGGGTTTCGAGGCAGCTCTAGCAACCGCGCTTGGTGTATGCACTTGCACATTCGGTGACGTCTTGCAAGAGGTTGCTGGGACTGCGGAATAACCTCGGCTTAGTGCAGTCTTGCCCTCAGGAGCTCCATCGGTGGCCCCGATCATCAAGCGAGAGACTGACACGGGGGGGTGGAGGACCTCGAACAAGGGTATTGGAGGCTTATGTTCGTTGAGGATATGCCATTAGCTGCATCAGTACGCCTCAGATATAGTATTATTATTATTATTATTATTTTTCTTAATTATTATTATTATTATTATCATTATCATTATTATTATTATTATAATTATTATTGGACACCGTGATAGCCCAGTGGTCAAGTTCTACCATCTTGGCCCTGTCGCCAGTTCGATTCCCGTCGGTGCCACCAGTATTTTCATTGAACATACCGGTCTATTTCTGGACCAGTATTTTCATTGAACATACCGGCCCGTCTGGAAGTGTTGGAACTGCCCTTGCGGGGGTGTCATTAGAGCTTATCGTCAATTCTTCGTACTCCCCTCACGGGTGAGACGATGGAGGCGCATGTGCAGAAATGCATCAGCCATTGACAGAGCACTATTATTATTATTATTATTATTATTATTATTATTATTATTATTATTATTATTAGACACCGTGATAGCCCAGTGGTCAAGTTCTACCATCTGGGCCCTGTCGCCAGTTCGATTCCCGTCGGTGCCACCAGTATTTTCATTGAACATACCGGTCCGTCTGGAAGTGTTGGAACTGCCCGTGCGGGGGTGTCATTAGAGCCTATCGTCAATTCTTCGTACTCCCCTCACGGGTGAGACGATGGAGGCGCATGTGCAGATTTGCATCAGCCATTGACAGAGAAGCACTATTATTAGTATTATTAGTATTAGTATTATTATTATTATTAACATTATTATTATTATTATTATTATTATTATTATTATTATTATTATGGACACCGTGATAGCCCAGTGGTCAAGTTCTACCATCTGGGCCCTGTCGCCAGTTCGATTCCCGTCGGTGCCACCAGTATTTTCATTGAACATACCGGTCTATTTCTGGACCAGTATTTTCATTGAACATACCGGCCCGTCTGGAAGTGTTGGAACTGCCCTTGCGGGGGTGTCATTAGAGCTTATCGTCAATTCTTCGTACTCCCCTCACGGGTGAGACGATGGAGGCGCATGTGCAGAAATGCATCAGCCATTGACAGAGAAGCACTATTATTATTATTATTATTATTATTATTATTATTATTATTATTATTATTATTATTGCTATCATTTTTAGTATTATTTTTATTATTATTGTTATTAGTATTAACATTAATATTATTATTATCATTATTATTATCATATTTGAGGGAAATCCCGATGAAAAAACGTAGTCACACTTGCTAAACAGAGTTCCAGCCCAATGGCCTCAAGGCGTTGAACTGTGACGCCAACTCATAACCCTTTGGTGGTAGATGCTGGGGAGGAGGGTCGTTGCGCGCGTAAAAGATCTTAAACTCCGCATATGCTGGTTGATAGCCCAGGACCCAGCAGACACCAGATTGTTATGGGTGGGGTTTCGAGGCAGCTCTAGCAACCGCGCTTGGTGTATGCACTTGCACATTCGGTGACGTCTTGCAAGAGGTTGCTGGGACTGCGGAATAACCTCGGCTTAGTGCAGTCTTGCCCTCAGGAGCTCCATCGGTGGCCCCGATCATCAAGCGAGAGACTGACACGGGGGGGTGGAGGACCTCGAACAAGGGTATTGGAGGCTTATGTCCGTTGAGGATATGCCATTAGCTGCATCAGTACGCCTCAGATATAGTATTATTATTATTATTATTATTTTTCTTAATTATTATTATTATTATTATCATTATCATTATTATTATTATTATAATTATTATTGGACACCGTGATAGCCCAGTGGTCAAGTTCTACCATCTTGGCCCTGTCGCCAGTTCGATTCCCGTCGGTGCCACCAGTATTTTCATTGAACATACCGGTCTATTTCTGGACCAGTATTTTCATTGAACATACCGGCCCGTCTGGAAGTGTTGGAACTGCCCTTGCGGGGGTGTCATTAGAGCTTATCGTCAATTCTTCGTACTCCCCTCACGGGTGAGACGATGGAGGCGCATGTGCAGAAATGCATCAGCCATTGACAGAGCACTATTATTATAATTATTATTATTATTATTATTATTATTAGACACCGTGATAGCCCAGTGGTCAAGTTCTACCATCTGGGCCCTGTCGCCAGTTCGATTCCCGTCGGTGCCACCAGTATTTTCATTGAACATACCGGTCCGTCTGGAAGTGTTGGAACTGCCCGTGCGGGGGTGTCATTAGAGCCTATCGTCAATTCTTCGTACTCCCCTCACGGGTGAGACGATGGAGGCGCATGTGCAGATTTGCATCAGCCATTGACAGAGAAGCACTATTATTAGTATTATTAGTATTAGTATTAGTATTATTATTAACATAATTATTATTATTATTATTATTATTATTATTATTATTATGGACACCGTGATAGCCCAGTGGTCAAGTTCTACCATCTGGGCCCTGTCGCCAGTTCGATTCCCGTCGGTGCCACCAGTATTTTCATTGAACATACCGGTCTATTTCTGGACCAGTATTTTCATTGAACATACCGGCCCGTCTGGAAGTGTTGGAACTGCCCTTGCGGGGTGTCATTAGAGCTTATCGTCAATTCTTCGTACTCCCCTCACGGGTGAGACGATGGAGGCGCATGTGCAGAAATGCATCAGCCATTGACAGAGAAGCACTATTATTATTATTATTATTATTATTATTATTATTATTATTATTATTATTATTATTATTATTATTGCTATCATTTTTAGTATTATTTTTATTATTATTGTTATTAGTATTAACATTAATATTATTATTATCATTATTATTATCATATTTGAGGGAAATCCCGATGAAAAAACGTAGTCACACTTGCTAAACAGAGTTCCAGCCCAATGGCCTCAAGGCGTTGAACTGTGACGCCAACTCATAACCCTTTGGTGGTAGATGCTGGGGAGGAGGGTCGTTGCGCGCGTAAAAGATCTTAAACTCCGCATATGCTGGTTGATAGCCCAGGACCCAGCAGACACCAGATTGTTATGGGTGGGGTTTCGAGGCAGCTCTAGCAACCGCGCTTGGTGTATGCACTTGCACATTCGGTGACGTCTTGCAAGAGGTTGCTGGGACTGCGGAATAACCTCGGCTTAGTGCAGTCTTGCCCTCAGGAGCTCCATCGGTGGCCCCGATCATCAAGCGAGAGACTGACACGGGGGGTGGAGGACCTCGAACAAGGGTATTGGAGGCTTATGTCCGTTGAGGATATGCCATTAGCTGCATCAGTACGCCTCAGATATAGTATTATTATTATTATTATTATTATTATTATCATTATCATTATTATTATTATTATAATTATTATTGGACACCGTGATAGCCCAGTGGTCAAGTTCTACCATCTTGGCCCTGTCGCCAGTTCGATTCCCGTCGGTGCCACCAGTATTTTCATTGAACATACCGGTCTATTTCTGGACCAGTATTTTCATTGAACATACCGGCCCGTCTGGAAGTGTTGGAACTGCCCTTGCGGGGGTGTCATTAGAGCTTATCGTCAATTCTTCGTACTCCCCTCACGGGTGAGACGATGGAGGCGCATGTGCAGAAATGCATCAGCCATTGACAGAGAAGCACTATTATTATTATTATTATTATTATTATTATTATTATTATTATTATTATTGCTATCATTTTTAGTATTATTTTTATTATTATTGTTATTAGTATTAACATTAATATTATTATTATCATTATTATTATCATATTTGAGGGAAATCCCGATGAAAAAACGTAGTCACACTTGCTAAACAGAGTTCCAGCCCAATGGCCTCAAGGCGTTGAACTGTGACGCCAACTCATAACCCTTTGGTGGTAGATGCTGGGGAGGAGGGTCGTTGCGCGCGTAAAAGATCTTAAACTCCGCATATGCTGGTTGATAGCCCAGGACCCAGCAGACACCAGATTGTTATGGGTGGGGTTTCGAGGCAGCTCTAGCAACCGCGCTTGGTGTATGCACTTGCACATTCGGTGACGTCTTGCAAGAGGTTGCTGGGACTGCGGAATAACCTCGGCTTAGTGCAGTCTTGCCCTCAGGAGCTCCATCGGTGGCCCCGATCATCAAGCGAGAGACTGACACGGGGGGGTGGAGGACCTCGAACAAGGGTATTGGAGGCTTATGTCCGTTGAGGATATGCCATTAGCTGCATCAGTACGCCTCAGATATAGTATTATTATTATTATTATTATTTTTCTTAATTATTATTATTATTATTATCATTATCATTATTATTATTATTATAATTATTATTGGACACCGTGATAGCCCAGTGGTCAAGTTCTACCATCTTGGCCCTGTCGCCAGTTCGATTCCCGTCGGTGCCACCAGTATTTTCATTGAACATACCGGTCTATTTCTGGACCAGTATTTTCATTGAACATACCGGCCCGTCTGGAAGTGTTGGAACTGCCCTTGCGGGGGTGTCATTAGAGCTTATCGTCAATTCTTCGTACTCCCCTCACGGGTGAGACGATGGAGGCGCATGTGCAGAAATGCATCAGCCATTGACAGAGCACTATTATTATAATTATTATTATTATTATTATTATTATTAGACACCGTGATAGCCCAGTGGTCAAGTTCTACCATCTGGGCCCTGTCGCCAGTTCGATTCCCGTCGGTGCCACCAGTATTTTCATTGAACATACCGGTCCGTCTGGAAGTGTTGGAACTGCCCGTGCGGGGGTGTCATTAGAGCCTATCGTCAATTCTTCGTACTCCCCTCACGGGTGAGACGATGGAGGCGCATGTGCAGATTTGCATCAGCCATTGACAGAGAAGCACTATTATTAGTATTATTAGTATTAGTATTATTATTATTATTAACATAATTATTATTATTATTATTATTATTATTATTATTATTATTATGGACACCGTGATAGCCCAGTGGTCAAGTTCTACCATCTGGGCCCTGTCGCCAGTTCGATTCCCGTCGGTGCCACCAGTATTTTCATTGAACATACCGGTCTATTTCTGGACCAGTATTTTCATTGAACATACCGGCCCGTCTGGAAGTGTTGGAACTGCCCTTGCGGGGGTGTCATTAGAGCTTATCGTCAATTCTTCGTACTCCCCTCACGGGTGAGACGATGGAGGCGCATGTGCAGAAATGCATCAGCCATTGACAGAGAAGCACTATTATTATTATTATTATTATTATTATTATTATTATTATTATTATTATTATTATTATTGCTATCATTTTTAGTATTATTTTTATTATTATTGTTATTAGTATTAACATTAATATTATTATTATCATTATTATTATCATATTTGAGGGAAATCCCGATGAAAAAACGTAGTCACACTTGCTAAACAGAGTTCCAGCCCAATGGCCTCAAGGCGTTGAACTGTGACGCCAACTCATAACCCTTTGGTGGTAGATGCTGGGGAGGAGGGTCGTTGCGCGCGTAAAAGATCTTAAACTCCGCATATGCTGGTTGATAGCCCAGGACCCAGCAGACACCAGATTGTTATGGGTGGGGTTTCGAGGCAGCTCTAGCAACCGCGCTTGGTGTATGCACTTGCACATTCGGTGACGTCTTGCAAGAGGTTGCTGGGACTGCGGAATAACCTCGGCTTAGTGCAGTCTTGCCCTCAGGAGCTCCATCGGTGGCCCCGATCATCAAGCGAGAGACTGACACGGGGGGGTGGAGGACCTCGAACAAGGGTATTGGAGGCTTATGTCCGTTGAGGATATGCCATTAGCTGCATCAGTACGCCTCAGATATAGTATTATTATTATTATTATTATTTTTCTTAATTATTATTATTATTATTATCATTATCATTATTATTATTATTATAATTATTATTGGACACCGTGATAGCCCAGTGGTCAAGTTCTACCATCTTGGCCCTGTCGCCAGTTCGATTCCCGTCGGTGCCACCAGTATTTTCATTGAACATACCGGTCTATTTCTGGACCAGTATTTTCATTGAACATACCGGCCCGTCTGGAAGTGTTGGAACTGCCCTTGCGGGGGTGTCATTAGAGCTTATCGTCAATTCTTCGTACTCCCCTCACGGGTGAGACGATGGAGGCGCATGTGCAGAAATGCATCAGCCATTGACAGAGCACTATTATTATAATTATTATTATTATTATTATTATTATTAGACACCGTGATAGCCCAGTGGTCAAGTTCTACCATCTGGGCCCTGTCGCCAGTTCGATTCCCGTCGGTGCCACCAGTATTTTCATTGAACATACCGGTCCGTCTGGAAGTGTTGGAACTGCCCGTGCGGGGGTGTCATTAGAGCCTATCGTCAATTCTTCGTACTCCCCTCACGGGTGAGACGATGGAGGCGCATGTGCAGATTTGCATCAGCCATTGACAGAGAAGCACTATTATTAGTATTATTAGTATTAGTATTAGTATTATTATTAACATAATTATTATTATTATTATTATTATTATTATTATTATTATGGACACCGTGATAGCCCAGTGGTCAAGTTCTACCATCTGGGCCCTGTCGCCAGTTCGATTCCCGTCGGTGCCACCAGTATTTTCATTGAACATACCGGTCTATTTCTGGACCAGTATTTTCATTGAACATACCGGCCCGTCTGGAAGTGTTGGAACTGCCCTTGCGGGGGTGTCATTAGAGCTTATCGTCAATTCTTCGTACTCCCCTCACGGGTGAGACGATGGAGGCGCATGTGCAGAAATGCATCAGCCATTGACAGAGAAGCACTATTATTATTATTATTATTATTATTATTATTATTATTATTATTATTATTATTATTATTATTATTATTGCTATCATTTTTAGTATTATTTTTATTATTATTGTTATTAGTATTAACATTAATATTATTATTATCATTATTATTATCATATTTGAGGGAAATCCCGATGAAAAAACGTAGTCACACTTGCTAAACAGAGTTCCAGCCCAATGGCCTCAAGGCGTTGAACTGTGACGCCAACTCATAACCCTTTGGTGGTAGATGCTGGGGAGGAGGGTCGTTGCGCGCGTAAAAGATCTTAAACTCCGCATATGCTGGTTGATAGCCCAGGACCCAGCAGACACCAGATTGTTATGGGTGGGGTTTCGAGGCAGCTCTAGCAACCGCGCTTGGTGTATGCACTTGCACATTCGGTGACGTCTTGCAAGAGGTTGCTGGGACTGCGGAATAACCTCGGCTTAGTGCAGTCTTGCCCTCAGGAGCTCCATCGGTGGCCCCGATCATCAAGCGAGAGACTGACACGGGGGGGTGGAGGACCTCGAACAAGGGTATTGGAGGCTTATGTCCGTTGAGGATATGCCATTAGCTGCATCAGTACGCCTCAGATATAGTATTATTATTATTATTATTATTATTATTATTATTATCATTATCATTATTATTATAATTATTATTGGACACCGTGATAGCCCAGTGGTCAAGTTCTACCATCTTGGCCCTGTCGCCAGTTCGATTCCCGTCGGTGCCACCAGTATTTTCATTGAACATACCGGTCTATTTCTGGACCAGTATTTTCATTGAACATACCGGCCCGTCTGGAAGTGTTGGAACTGCCCTTGCGGGGGTGTCATTAGAGCTTATCGTCAATTCTTCGTACTCCCCTCACGGGTGAGACGATGGAGGCGCATGTGCAGAAATGCATCAGCCATTGACAGAGCACTATTATTATTATTATTATTATTATTATTATTATTATTATTATTAGACACCGTGATAGCCCAGTGGTCAAGTTCTACCATCTGGGCCCTGTCGCCAGTTCGATTCCCGTCGGTGCCACCAGTATTTTCATTGAACATACCGGTCCGTCTGGAAGTGTTGGAACTGCCCGTGCGGGGGTGTCATTAGAGCCTATCGTCAATTCTTCGTACTCCCCTCACGGGTGAGACGATGGAGGCGCATGTGCAGATTTGCATCAGCCATTGACAGAGAAGCACTATTATTAGTATTATTAGTATTAGTATTATTATTATTATTAACATAATTATTATTATTATTATTATTATTATTATTATTATTATTATTATGGACACCGTGATAGCCCAGTGGTCAAGTTCTACCATCTGGGCCCTGTCGCCAGTTCGATTCCCGTCGGTGCCACCAGTATTTTCATTGAACATACCGGTCTATTTCTGGACCAGTATTTTCATTGAACATACCGGCCCGTCTGGAAGTGTTGGAACTGCCCTTGCGGGGGTGTCATTAGAGCTTATCGTCAATTCTTCGTACTCCCCTCACGGGTGAGACGATGGAGGCGCATGTGCAGAAATGCATCAGCCATTGACAGAGAAGCACTATTATTATTATTATTATTATTATTATTATTATTATTATTATTATTATTATTATTATTATTATTATTGGACACCGTGATAGCCCAGTGGTCAAGTTCTACCATCTGAGCCCTGTCGCCAGTTCGATTCCCGTCGGTGCCACCAGTATTTTCAGTGAACATACCGATCCGTCTGGAGCAGTATTTTCATTGAACATACCGGCCCGTCTGGAAGTGTTGGAACTGCCCTTGCGGGGGTGTCATTAGAGCTTATCGTCAATTCTTCGTACTACCCTCACGGGTGAGACGATGGAGGCGCATGTGCAGAAATGCATCAGCCATTGACAGAGAAGCACTATTATTATTATTATTATTACTATTCTTATCATTATTATTATTATTATATTATATTTATTTATTTATTTATTTATTATTATTATTATTATTATCTATCTATCTATCTATGAAGTAGTAGCAGTAGTAGTAGCCGCAGCGCTAGCAGTAGTAGTAGTGGTGGTGGTGGAGGTCGCAGTAGTTATTAGTTTACCTGATGCTTATCATGATCATACGTTTCAAAGGGGTGATTGATTCTAAGCTTAGTTATCGTTAACGATCATCGTCTCACGAGGGTCTTTCTTGTGATGCTTATCGTTAACGGAGCCGTGAACGATTATCGACCACGATAGCAGTTCACGGTAGGCTGTTCAGATGCACGCTGCCGGTAACAACACTTCTGCACAGAGACTACAATTACTATTGATAAATCATTTACGATTAACAAGTATTAATAATCTTTTTTATGCAATCACTTCTTTTAATAAAACTTGCTGGGCCACTCGTAGGCATGAGTGTAATTTATGTAACGACGGATGAGTCTATAATTATTAATACTACTTCTTCTCCCTTCTTTGTTTTTCATTAATTTTCCTACTTTCTCTTCCTCCTTCAAGTCTTCTTCTCGTCTTTCTTTCTTTTTCTGAATTTTGTTTCATATTTTCAAGTTAAAAATAATAATCATATTTTATGTGGTGGGGAAAGGGGGGAACAAAAGTATACAAAAAAATTTTAAAAAAGAAAATAAAACAGCAGGAACTTCAAAGAAACTATAAAACAAAAGCAAAAAGAGAAAGGAACAGATATTAATACAACAGAAAAGAAAAGAAGAGAAGAAAAAAAGAAAATAAAAGAGTAAGGAAAGAAAATAATTTACGAAAAGAACTTGAAAGAAAACTTGAGAAAAATGAAGTAAGAGAAAATAAGAGAAGAGAGAAAGTCAAATATCATATTCAAATTATTATAACAATCAGAATTCAAATTAGTTCAATTTAACTGTAACATTTAGCAAATATTATTATTTAATTCAAATTAAATAGTTGAGTTCGACAATCAAATGTCGACGTCCTCAGCACTGTACATTGATTAGTCAGTAATTTAGTGAATGGGTAATTTCCTAGGTACTAAGTTGAAATTCAAAAATTTCAATTTAAATTTAAATTTACTATTATTAATATTATTATTATTTGCGTTAGCAGTCTCTAAACATTTGCGTTTGGGTTCTTACGCTTACGGAAACAAATCGTAGCAGATCGAATCAATAATATGATAGTTGAGTTTGATATTTGAATATCATCAGCACTATAATTAATCATGTAATAGCCTATGTAATTTCCTAAGTAATTTCCTCAATTTGAAATTCAAAACTTTGAATTTGAATTCTTTTATTATTATTAAAATCATTTGCGTTTGCAATCTAAACATTTGCCGCGCCGCGTTTGGGTTCTTACGCGTACGAAAACAAACCGTGGCCGATCAGACCTTTTGTTATTTATAGTAAATAAAATCAAGTAGGCAATTTCCCAGTGAAGCTAACCAAATTTTGTCAAATTACCAGGGTAATTGTCAGTGAATGCTTTTATGTGACCCCGTTTATTTTATTAGCGACTCCAGATTGTTACGATAGTAGGATATTTGATAAACAGATAACTGTTACTAACAATATGAAGACTGAGGAATACCTAAAGTAGGGACTCCGTAATCTCCAGACCAAAGGATTAACCGACAGACCGGAACGATCAGTATTGCCATTATATACCGGGTGGGCAGGCATAGGCAGGATGGACTGCACTCTTTGACGCAGTGGAAGTGGCGCAATTGCTACTCCGTGAGAGAAGAATGCAATGTGAACCCTTTGGGAAGCTACCCATCGTGGAACCTTTACCGACCCCTTTCAGAGTCTATCCGGGCTACCTAGCAAGACTATCAACGCAGTATGGAAACGCACTTTAATAACTCGTATAATAAAATAACTGACGCTTTGACTTCCACGTCACAGACTGACTAACTTAGGTATAGGTCTTACGCATTTCGGTTAACATTGCCATTATTGACTGTCTGGCCTTTTGACAAATCAACTACCTAAGTAACGGTGAATTAAATTGAAATAGTAATGACCAACGCTCCCCCTTAGTTATTTGTCAATGTTATAACTACCGTCATAAGTGTCTTATAGTTCTGAAGCAAATGAAAAATTTGCAAGCGCTCCCCGTAAGGGGTATCAAAAGTCACTAAAAACTATACATATAAAAACGTCAGGGGTGTGAGGAAACAAGCGAAAAGAAAGGAAAGCAAGCTGTATGCGATAAAATAAGACCGTCCTTCGTTTTCGCCCACTTGGCACCAGAAGAGTCCGGAATTCTCGCCACCGGCCACCGCGAGGCCTGGGGACTAGTCAAGCTCTCCGCCTTATTCTCTGTGTGTGTTTTTTTTTTCAGAGACTGACCTTCCACTGAAGCTCCCTGTCGGCCACTTTGTCATTCCCCAGCTCAAAAAAGATATTCGGTATCTGGCATCCAAATACTGTGGTGAGGATGAAAAAGCATGGATCGAGGAGATGCTTGCGGCCAAGGATCTCACTAGAATCGAATTCGACGGTGAGTACATGGACGGTGGATTGCCCGCCGTCCAGCCCACATGTCCTGCACTGACGCAAAGGGGACGGAGTGGAGAGTAGAGCTTCGCATCATCGACGAACTGCCTACCAACTTTTGGGAGTTGCCGCCCAATCGTAAGGAAAAGATGGAAGGTCTCACGCGGCTGACACCGGAAGAGTTAATGTCGTTACCGCGAACTTACTTTTGCAACGGCAGAGAGGTCCCTGCACATCCAAAGTGGGTTGGCGCGAGGGAGCTCACTGCAGAGGAGAAGTTCGCACAGGATGTGGCTTTCAACTTTGCCTCAGCACCGTGGCGTAAGGTGTCGCTACTTCTTAGCGAAGCAGCCGACAAAGAAGCCTTTGCGGCGAGCCAAATTTTGATAAAGGAGCTCAAGTATTGGCTTCGAATGCATGGTGTATCCACCCAAGACGGAGATCGCAAACAATTCAAAAAGGCTCAGCTTATCGACGTGGCATGGAGCCATTTTCAGGTTTGTGATTGCGGCTTCCAGGATGAGCTCTCTGCTGATGCTGCAGCTCCAGCACCTCAGCATGCTTCGGATTCGGACGGAGATGGTTGATTTTCATTTCTCATAGTTAGTATAATTGTATGTTCTGCTATGTATCATAGCTGCGTGATGATTGCTTTGTGTTGGTAGTAGCTGGGGTAGCGAATGGGATTGGTAGTGGCGCTCGCGGTCGTCGAGCAGCGCGGGGACGTCGCCGCAAACGCAGGGCTGCTAATGCGCAAACGGGACGAGGAGTCTATCGCAAGCGCGCACGTGAACCGCGCGAATCAGAGGCAGAGCCATCGCGGCGCAGGCGCCGTCGAGTTCCTGGCCCGGAACCGTGGGAATGCCCCATCTGCCAAGATAAGAACCAAGAGGGAGGCGACAGGTGAGGCCTCTGCTCGTGGGATGACCAATCAACGAGCGACCAATCAACGAGCTCAGATTCGGATCTGCCGCTCCTGTAGAAGTCCTCCGATCTACAAACGTGGAAGTTTTTTTGTACATCCACCTGCAATCGTGCGTCTGGATACGTTTCGTGTGTTTATTTAGGTATCTGAGGAGGCGCTTAGGTCATCGTCCACTTTTTCGTTTGATTTGAAATTGATCTGGTTGTAGAGCACATAAGGGAGCTCAGTTCATAATCTTTAAATTAGTCCGTATTAAAGAAAAGCATTTGATTGCATCTGTTTTGTATGAACCTAGTTGCTGTGACGTCCTCTCTGACAATCCCGTTATTCCTCCACCCACCCACCCACACTCCACCCCCTTCATCTCTCACCCTTCTAAAAGCATCTTTCTAAGGAAATTAAATAATAATATAATAATGATATGGTAATAGCAGCAGTAATAATCATAAAGCTAATAAGAACAGGTGCATCACATCTGACTACATCGATTCCCACCTCCGCCCCTACCCCCCTCCCCTCCCGACACGTCCCCCTACCTCAAAAAAACTAAGTCCGCAAGCTAATTTGTGAGTAGAAGTAAGGAAAATAAAGTGAAATAATGCTATAATGATAAATAAAGCTGGTTTCCTTTGTTATCGCAACGGCACGCTGTTATATTCTGGAATGCCGACACCAAAAAAACATAGAAAAATCGTCGTAAAACGTGGTTTCGGACGGGTCAAAAATCAGTCTTTTTTTAAGTTAAAGTGATTTAATAGTAATAAAACACTTCTTATTATCATTTATATGCTTTCTACAAACAGTGGAAGCAATATAAATAAGCTCCTGTTAGTTTGGGAGAAGTTGACATAATGTCTTGAAAAATTTCGGAAAAAGTGACCCCCCCCCTAGTTAGCCATTTTCTTTGTTGTACCAGATATATATAACTTCCAACTAACGTGTATCCAACAAACCAACAAACCAATATCACCCCCCGACTGTCGTGAAACCACCCTTTCACACAGAAGGCTGCCCACACGTGTTCGGCCAGTCGTGCTCGGCCACCTGTCTTTCCCCTTTTGACGGTTCCGGTCTTCAGATTCGGTTCCCTCTCAATCGGGGGTCAAGCGTCGTACTGATTGCAAGAACACTTGTGATACAGTAGTTGTCCGGAGCCAACACGTGGACGCATATTATGAGGCCTGTCAAAAGTCATTATCGGCTTACGAATACTTATTAAAAACCCCCCATAGGTTATGCATAATTGAGTAAATTTATTAGTTCCGTAATGAGTTATTAGTTCCCCCGGTTAGTTAGGCCGGGAGCCTGCACGGCGTGGTGAAGCAAATCATATATTATAGTAGATTAGGTAAAATTGATAGCGAATTATGGGTATGGCTAGTGATATAGGCAGATACTGGCTCCATCGATGCGATCACCATGAGTCTGAAGCTTGTGGAAAATGCTGCCGTATGTATCGCCATTGCTCGGCAAATGTCAGCGTCTGCCGCAGGTGCATCGGTAGGTGAGCAAAGGTGCGGATGACGATGGCGAGGTTGCTCCATTCTCCAGGGCAGAGATAATGCACACGGTCCAGGGCGGCCTTCCATATAGAGCGAGGGTAGGGTATTTCAACCATGAGTTGAAGTGTGGCTGAGAGGAGATCTTCAGAGTTTGTTTGGCGTGCAAAGTTAGCCAGCATTCCAACAAGAGTAGCATGGATTACAGAGCGGTGAATATAAGGTGAGTATGGTGGGAGGCGCGGTATGGGCTGCCGATTTTGGGTCATCATATCCGTCCAGTTCTTGAAGAGGGGTCTGATGTTGAAGCCTAGTGTTGGGTCTTGGTATAACCGTATCGATGTTCCCGCAAAGTTAGCCACGAAGGTGTTGTCGGTTGGCTCCAGTTTGTCTTCTTCAAGTTCCAGGCCGCCAGTGTAGGCGTGGGGTTGTGATGGTGATTCGGTAGTTGCGCCAGAGTTACGGATCGCTTGTAATATTTTATGGACTTCAGCCGATTCAAGTTCATCATCCCAGTTTGCTAGAATGAGTAGGAGGAGATCGTCAATTTGGCGTATTCCATAGAAGTGTTTGGTCAGCGATGGCTTGAGTAGCGTTCGGATTAAGACAGCCTCATCACACATGCACTTCATTTGCGCGAGGGTGAAGATAAATATCCACCAATCGAGCATCCATCCTTTTGGACGAAGATAGCATCTCCCAGGGTAAAGTAAGAGTGGACAAAATCAAGGGAGACGATATTGGTTATGTCATCAAAGGTGAATGCAATATAGTCTTGCGGGTCATAGCTTCGGCTCCATCCGATATCATACTTGCCAGTTTGTGTGCGAGTTTTGGAGATCCATACTATCGGTTTCCAGTTGCGCGTTCTTGGAGGTTGGAAAGTGATGTGGGCAAGGGCGAAACGTAGAGATTGCATCGTGCTGGACTGAGCTAGCCAGGTGAACATTTGCTTAACGTCAAACTGGAAGGCTCTTATAGTACGTTGCGATGTGCTTGTTGCATTGATATTGGAAAAAGTGCGGTATGCACGGTCTAGATGAGGCCGGATTTCATCAAGTCTATTTAGGTTGAAGGTTCGCACTCGATACGAGAGCTCTATAGTGAGAAAGCTTAGGATTTCTGCAACTTGTCGTAGGATAGATCGCCACGGGGATCGGGCATGATTGCAGATTAGTCTGGTCTTGCTCTGTTGGTAGAGTCTTTGTTTTTTGGCAGTAGAGTAGTAGAGTGAATTGTCGCCTTACGGGTCCGAAGGGATCCAAAGCGTTGAAGATTGTGTTTTATGAAGTCAGTGCGGTAGGCATGTAGGAGGTCAGTATGATCAGCTGGGACTAGAAGGAAGGAAGGCGCCTTGATTACTTCTTTTTGTATGCGTTCCCAGGTTAGGACCGAGCATTCAACCCACAGTTGATTATTGTTTTTGTCAAGGGCTTGGACGACCATTCGGGAGAGGCATATTTTCACTTCCAGGACATCTTTGGCAGATACTGAGTTCGGGGGTAGTTCCTGGCAGGTTTCACTCAAGTTCTTGTAGATGTCAATAAGGCGACCAAGTAGGCGTTTGTTGCGATGAGGTAACTTTTCAGCCATGGCAAAGAGTAGGTTGGTCCGAGTTTTACAGTCGAGTTGATCCGAGTTTGACGTACGTCGCTTAGAGTCAGGTTCACGTTCAAAGTCGATCGTGGGGAGACGTAGGGCTAGTTGTATACGTTTTATAAAGGCAATGGTAGAGCTTAGGAGTGACTTGAGAATGAATCCAGGCGTGGGGTGCGGTATGGTAGCAGCACTGAGTGGGCCAACACGTCCTAAGATTCCTGGCATTGACGCTAGTCGGAAGGAGGCATGCGATACCAGGATGCTTTTGTTCCAAAGCACGACAGGTACAGGTCGGCTTCTTCATGGTGTGTGGTTGCAGTTTAAAGGAAGCAAGGTGTTTCGGGGCATTTATAAGACTTGATGCTATAGATGCCGGCTTCTTGTAGCTGACTTTGCAAAGGGAAATGAGGGTATCTCGAATGTTGTGATCGGGGAGAAAGATTCGCAGAATACGGTCTTGTATAGTCCGAAGAGATATTCTATTTATGCATATTCGATCATTTACCTCCATTGTGTAAGTTTTGTTACACAGGATGAGGTGATGTCGTTTCCTTATATGATGGGAGAGGACATTGCAGGCATATAGTTTCGTGCGGTGATTCTCGATACTTTAAGCCTGTTGCCAGATTCGCAGAGCTTGGTAGGCCGTTGCCCGGCGTATGTGTTTAATCCAGCGATAAGGGTGGTATGCGATAAGTTCAACGCGTAGGACGCTGGTTGATTCAAGAACTGCTCCGGAGTTGGATAAATACATTAAACAGTGAGGTCCAGGTTGGGTCAGATAGAGGCGAGCCGCAGTTGAGCGTAATAGTATATATGGTTGTCGAGGTGACAACTGAGAGCATTCGTAGACTTTAGTGGTGCCGTAGAAGCGCGTTGTATAGTCCCAGTCTTGGAGTCCATAGCAATTGCCATGTTTTCGAAGTTGGAAAAGAGTATTAGGTTCAAGGTCATCACAGATCGCAGAGATGGAATGCAGTATCAGCGGGGGGCCTTCTAGTGGAATGGTTTCCCAGTATGTAAGATAGCTGGTGTGTCGTTGAGCATTTGCAAGGCTTCTGCATTGTTTGCTGCACGGTTTTGGGTAGCGATGGTTGCATACTTCGTGCGGAAATTTAAGCCTATGGCGAGCAAAGGGTCTTGAGTTATCGTTACCTTGGGAAGTTAACTAGGTGATGGGATTAATACAACCGGTAAATACGTTAGTTATTATTAATTCATAGTACGGAAATAGGGATATTTACTTGTTTGGGTGGCATTGGTGGCACCAATGCCAATATGTCCTGTGTGGATACCTTTTATTTTATGACTTAGAGTTCTGCATCAACTGTTTCGTTCGTTTGGTGGGCTTTTGTCTGTGGGGATTGAATTACATATTAAAGGACGTTTGGAGCTGGTTAGCTAGTCAACTGGGCACGCATGGGAGACGTTAAACCGGCTTCTAATACCCTCTATACTGTTCAACTTCTTAAGGCCCCGGTTAGGAGCCTTGTACGAGTAGAAGTACAACAACATCACCAAAGTGATCCAGAGGAAAGACTTCCACGATCTGTGTCACACGCAAGAGTGACACAGCAGAAGGGAAGTACTTCCAGCTGTGCTTCAGTACCACTGCGTGAATCGTTGTGGTTGAACAGGGGGTAGAGCTCTACGGAGGTTGAGCTACCAACAGGAGACAAGAGTGAGCCTTCGGGTCAGAATGACAACTATTACTGTGTACATTCAAGTGTCAAACTCAGCCATAGAATTTTAGTTTAGTGCTAGATTTCAAATTAGTGGTCAGAATTCAAATTAGTTCAATTTAACTGCTATATACGTCCGGAAAATCTATATTATTTTTGCGAAATGTTACTGTTAAATTGAACTAATTTGAATTCTGGCCACTAATATAAAATCTGACCACTAATCTGAAATGTGACCCTTAACTCAAATTTGATGGCTGACTTTGACACTTGAATGTATCCAGTAATACAGGAAGTGTTTAGAGGTTTGGACAACAAAACCCCATCAACAGGCAAGCCCAGAAACTAGTCTAGGTGTGCTTGTGGCGCGCAGGAGTGTTGGTGTGTGCAGGCTAGCTACCTGCTAAGGAAAACCAAATGGAAAAGGCCAACTGTAGACATCACCCCCCGGATAACCGGTAAAAAGTACCCTTTTTCTGGTGTCAGGTGCACCTAGTTTTTTCCCATTATTTTCAATATCGTTTGGCCGGATTTGACCTAATGCCATTTTAACCTTGGTCTGTTGCCGTTTTCTTTTCTGCTTCACTGAGCTAATATAACGAGACATCATTCTCTTTTGGGGATTTGTGTCTGGTTGTATTACCGACTTTTTATTGAGCTATCTTCGGGGATTGTAACATTGGAGTCACCAGCACAAGGCTGATTTCTTTTCTGGCTTGTTTTTGGCACAGCAGAAAGAAAAATTGGACAGACCTATCTCTTCTGAGTAGGTGTTCCAAAAAACAAATACTCCAGCACATCCCCACACAGCTCTTTTTGCAAAACTAGACGTCTAGGCGTTTGTGAGTAGGTGTCTCAGTACCCTCTCCACAGCCTGTATCTGTGTCCTCACAAGGAGGCCAGACACCAGACCTCGTAGCTGTTCTTTTGTTCTCTCTTGAGACAGAGACAGAGTAGGCCAACAGACGTACAAACAAACACTCACAGTTACAAACAAACTTGAAGGACACGAGCGTAGTACTCTACCTTTCAAGTCTGTGCACTTTGTTGCCTCTCAAACCACACACATTAGAGTATTTTTGCATATCTCTGACTGTCTTTCGACAATAGGTCTGAACAAGTGTCAGACGACAAGTCGACTTCTCAAGGAGTGCTTCTCTAGCCTCTTTGACATTATCTGTACATAGGTCCTCGTACCTCATAACAGATACAACAACAAAAAGAGAAAAAGAAAAGAGGAGTGGAGAAGGAGATCAAATTTTCAGAGAAAGTCGTACAGATTACTTCTTTCTCACAAAAAAAAAACACATAAGACATAGAGGTGAGACGCTCTCTCTTTTCGTTTTTTCTCTCTATTCGTTCCTCATAGACGAACAGAGCAATTACGGGGTAGAAACAACTCTGTCTCATCCGTATTCCTTCAGCGTCCATGTCTACTAGGTCTGAAGACTGGCAGGAAGGAGGGGGGAGAGTGAGCGAACCCCAGAAAACGAAGAGGAGTTCGTTGACCCTCATGCAGAAGGAGGAGATCTGGCACCTTCCTTTGACACAGGAGGAGCAGAGAATCAATTTTTTACTGCGCCTTCCTTTGACACAGGAGGAGCAGAGGAAGTCGAGGAGGAGGAGAAGGGAGGAGAGGAAGCGAGGTTTGTGGCCGAATATGGCAAACTAAGTAAGAAGGAGTTTGAGGAGAAGAAAGGGAAGGATGAGGCCTATAAATGGCTATACATTCCCCAAGAAATGCGATGGGGACAACCCTTGAAGAAGGAGGACATCTGTTACCCTCTCCCAAGGCAAGCTCTGCCTCTGGCAGAATTCCTCAGAGACGACGGTGCACAGTTACAGGTGCAACACGTCTCATTTGGGGACAATATGTCTTTACTGGAGCTACTCGACCTCTCATGGACAGTGTTTGAGTGTGCTATACTCTTTGAGTACCAGACTGGAAAGACTGTGCTGCCATGGAACACAAGAGCACTGGCTAGGTTGCTCGATCCTGGTCAGGACATTGATTCAATAAAGAGAGTGGAAAAGGAGTTTAAGTTCAGGAATCCAAAAGGACAGATCAATGTCATGGATGTGTCTCTGAAACTTATGGAGGCCAAGTTAGTGGACCTGGGTAAACTCCAACACACCCAGTTTGGCAGGGACCTTCACCCGGCCCTGAGGGAAATAGAAGGCGAAGCTGGAGGGGTGACGAGGATGAAGAAGCTGCATGCGGCCTTGGTGAAGGATGACGCATGGAAGAGGTGGGTCTTCACGAAGGATCATACGATCTTGGAGGGGACGGCCGCCCCCCAATAAAGCGGGAGAGAAGGAGTTGGCGGAGAAGGCCTTGTTCCTTCGGAAGGCAGCTGAGATCCTGTCTTTTTTTCATCATGCCCAAGAGCTGTATATCAAAGAGCTAGCGGCTGAGAAAGAAAAGAAGGAGATGGAGGCAAAGATTGCATTAGCCAAGGCGGCGGGAACAAAGGGACCGAAATATTCCTCTGGATCTTATATGGCTCCCTCGGGCCGCTCCGCCCCGTCAGCCCACACAGCCCCTTCGGCCCCTGCGACTAGCTCAGCGCCTACCACTGTCATTGTCAACAGTAATGACAAAAAGGACAGACAGGCTATCATACAGGCCTTCCAAAAATATACAAAGTCCGATGCCACTGCTCTGACGCTGTATGCAGAGACAGCGAGTCAGAAGGACACGGATGCGAACCTTCGAGACAAGCTCAGAAGAATTGATGCTTGTATGAAGCAGCATCCAACGGACGAAACACAGGAGTATGAGGCGTTGTACACCTTGTTGGACCCATCAATCATCACACAAGGGTTTGATGTTGGGGAATACAAGGCGATGAGAGCGGTAGAGGTGGCGGCTAGGAGAGCAGCCTCAGACCTGCAATGCACGGTGCCAGTTGCCGTCCTCTTGCAATACTTTAAAACTCATGGGTATCAGCACCTGTGCACTGGTACTTTGATTGGGTTTGAGATTTTTCAAGAGGTGAACGAAGGGCTGGGCATTGGCACGAGGTTGGCAGCGATCCTCACTGAGGTCAGCGCCAAGTACGGGCTCTTTTATAACCGGAAGTCTATCATTTTGTACTTCCTGAGTGCTTTGTGTACACGACACCCGAGCAAGCTCGCAAGGATCATACAGTCCTGTCCGACCTTCACGGCGGTGAAGACGGCGGATTTTTTAGAAACGAATATATACGAGAGGACTGTAGCGGCTACTCCGCCGGGCGACCTGTTCAAGGAGGTGCTCGACGCGTGTTCCGAATTGGACACGGCCACCGAGTCATTCTCCAGTGCCGCGACACAGGGGGTTGGAGGTGCTCAAGCAGCACATGCAACTCGAACGGCAGGTCTCAAGAGGGGGAGAGATGAGCCGACGCCGTGCTACCGCTATTTTTCATACATGGCGTGTAAGCATGAGGCACAGAAAGGAGTAGGCAATTGCCTCTTCAGCCACGACTCTCTTGATGATAGGCAGCGAAATCTTTTCCTTAGAGAGCTCGAAGGCATGAAAAAGACCATGTACGCCATGTACAAGAAGGAGTTGGAGGAGGGGAGGTGGAATGCGAATATGGTCTCGGATGCGGAGTTCCGGGAGGCCATCATTTACTTCCTTGACAGAATGAAGAGAAGGGAGAAGAGAGAGACATCGGGCCGATCAAAGGCGCCGACTAGAGGAGGAGGAGAGACGAGAGGATCGTCACGAGGGTCCCGAGGGACACCAAGAGGGGCGGCACCACGAGGACGAGGCTTTCGTGGAAGGGGAGGACGGACCCCAGCGCGCCCTCCCAGAGGACACGGATACTGGAATTATAGCACCAGTTCCAGCTCCAACTACCCCCAGCAAGCTTATACCGCTACGGAGGGGGGACGTCAAGACGAAGACACCGGCTCAGGTGAGCGTGTTGTCGTCGTAGACTGACGGGAGGAGAAGAGAGAGGAAAAGAAGAGAGAGAAGGAGATAAAAACTGTTCTTTTTAATTCGACAGTCACAGTTATGCCTACTGTTGATGAACAGGATACGAACGGTTCCGTTCCTCCCAGACGTGAAGGTGAAGGCACACAGCCTCACAAGCCTCAAGGTAAGCACTTGCTAGTTCATCCTTCGTAATATGATAAATGATGCGAATAGGAAGGCGAAGAAGGCGATGGAGGAGAGGAAGCCGAAAGCAAAGGCTAGGTCTCCTCCTACGAAGAAGCAGCGGACCGTACCCCCGCCAAAGGACTCAATAGTCTCTGCTATAGACACGAGTACACTCAGTGTACCAGACTCTGTCCAAAAGACACTCGAGATACCGGAAGCCCCGGAGACTCAAGAAGTTAAGTTGGCGGAAAAGGGGGGAGAACGAGAAGAGGACAAGGAACTTGAGCTTAGACTCAAAACCCTAGAACGAAAAATTCATGTGCTAGCGGCTAGTTTACATAGACCAGACGCGCTATGCTACACTGACCTCTTTTGTGAAACTTTACAAACCACATTAAAAGTTGGTAATGACACGATGGCGAATATTAATATTGTCGGCCAGAAGTTTTTGAATAGTCACCGGACATGGCTGGACAAAAACATTAGAAAAACAAAGGGGACCCTAAAAGGGGTAGGCAGCCGTACGGAAATTACGGGCATCGTCACATTAATTTCAAATTGAAATCCGGTCGCGTATATCGTGCGGACCTCTATGTTGTCCCCGATTACCACGGTTCAATCCTGCTGTCGTATGACCAATTGGCTACGATGGGGGCTGTGATCGATTGCGCCGCACGGCGGGTGATTTATGGAGTGAAGAATGGAGAGGAGGAGGATATTAATCCGATGACTGCTACTGACTCATACGAGGCTTTTGAGCTGAGTCTAGCAACGGAGAGGAAAAAGTTGGCCTTCGTACATGAGGCAACTGAAGCCTATGTACACCCCTATGTCACAGTGCCGGAGGAACTGACCTGGACCGACAATTGGGAGACGGAGATGCAGGCGTATACGGTTATGATTCCCGCATGGGACAGAAAGTCTATTGATGACTTAGTCGTAGCGCGTAATGAGGAGATAATATGTGTTGCGAAACAGTGCCCGTCGTTGGCCAGATTCGCAGAAGGTGGCGGGGCAGATGTCCATATTACTAATGGCTACTGTTACCATGCGAAGGTGTCAGATGAGAAGAGAGAGGCGTTTGTGCCAAGGAGGAAGGGGCGTATCCCCGATACTCCAGCGGATGACATTAAAACTTTTATCACGAACTTTTGGGGCGATGTGCCTACCTGGCCGCGCTCATTAACTGAAGTGAAAAAGTGTCTACGGACTCTATTTGAGAGTAACAAGCCGTATACTGTCATTCTGTCATACAATGAGAAGGCGATCTGGGCACAGGAGATAAGGGACCGGCTTATTGATCATCCTATACCTGTTCCTCCTCGCAAGCAACAGTTAGTGGTGGCTTGTCGACTCGGGTCTCGGGAGCAGAGCAGTGCATACAAGCAAAAGCTCAGAGCCCAGGACAAGTTGAAATTGATACCTCAAGCTTTCACATGCTTTGATGGTTTCTACACCGTAAGGCTCCGATACAATACGCAAACCTTATTGATATGCTTGTCGGGCTGGGTCATGATGATGAGCCGGACACAGTCACGTATGAAAGAACGGGACTAGACGATTTGTCCGAGGAAGATTTGAGTTTTGAGGAGGACTTAGCGCCCCTCAAGGAGCATAAGAAGATGTCGGAGGAAGATTTCCAAGCGGCGGCGCGGAAAATTTTAGAAGAAGGAGTGGGTTCGGAGAGAGAGAAGGCGTTTCTGAAAGCTAAGATGGAGGCGTACAGAGAAATTTTTTCGACCCTCCTCGGGCAGGTGGTGTAAAGTCGGATGACTTCACTGCTGTCATTTACAAGATACCGGGTGCGGAGCCATCTCCGGCACCACGGAGGACAAATTTGAGCATACATGAGGCAAAAATAGCGGAGGAGAATGTGAGACAGTTGCTCGATGAGGACTTTATTGAGAGATCTACATCTCCAATTGTCTCTCAACCGAAAATCGTCCCTAAGCCAGGAGGAGAATGGCGCTTGACGATCAATTATGCCCGTGTGAATAAGGTGCTAGAGGAAGAGAGAAATCCTCTGCCGACCTTAGAAGAAGGCAGAAGGGTGCTGCGGAATGCTAAATTCTATTCGGTCATTGACCTTAAGAACGGCTTCTGGCAGATACCACTGGACGAGAAATCCAGATGGCTGACTGCATTCGTTGTGGGTATGGAAATATACCAGTGGAAGGTGCTTCCGATGGGACTCAAACAGGCCCCGGGGCTCTTTCAGAAGGCGATGCAGAAGATGTTGAGTGGTCAATATGACGACCAGTCGGAGGATGGTTTTATGAGAAGGAGAGGACAGAAGGCGGGAGAATATGCATTTTGTTACATCGATGACATCATCGTATACTCTAACACAATGGAAGAGCATATCGATCACTTGTCAGATGTCTTCAGGCGCATCGGAGCTTTTGGCCTGAAATGCAACCTAAAGAAATGTCAGCTTGCCAGGACAAATGTGACGTATTTGGGTTACGAGATTTCTCATAATAGGGTCTCGATATCGCGCGAAAAGAGGGAGGAGATCATGAGTAGACAGTTGCCAAAGAACCGCACGGAGTTACATTCTTTTCTTGCGATGGCACAGTACTACAGCCAGTTCATACCCGATTGGGGTGCAACTCGGGCTAAGCTGGAGAAGATGATTGATTTTGGAGACTTTGAGAAGTGGGATGAGGAGGCTTTGCAGGCGTTTAATACGCTCAAAGATATCATTTATAAAGATCCCAAGGACGGCGGATTAGTACTTATGATGCCCGACTTTACGAAACCGTTCGTAGTCGACACGGATGCATCTAAGTTTGCGATTGGCGCGGTGCTGCAACAGGAAGATGAGGAGAAAAAGTTGCGCCCGATCATGTTTATTAGTAGAAAGCTGTGTGCGGCGGAGCGAAATTACTGCACGCGACAGAGGGAGGCGTTGGCAGTAGTATGGGCTCTCAAGAGGCTCAGAGAATACTTGTGGGGAGGACCTCTATTCACGGTTAGGACCGATCATCACAACCTTCTTTGGTTGATGAATCATGAACAAACCGGCCGTTTGGCGCGGTGGCAAGCTTTCTTGTCATGTTTCAATTTCACGATGGTCTACTTACTGGGAAAGCGAAACGTAGTCGCTGATAGCCTTTCCAGGCTAGAGTTTCAGTCGGAGGTGTCGGCTCTCGTATCATCAGTGGAGATGATGGACCTGTCCACGGACAAGGTATACGAGGTGAGCCACATAGAGGCGATGCAGATGGCAAGAGGCGTTCGTTATGACCGCACGGGTCTACGATATAGTCCTCAAGGCCCGGAGCATGGCATATGCTGTGAGGCGCATGTTCTCGAAGACGCTGAGTGGTCTTATGAGGCATACGAGAACGCGAAGGCGAATATAAAAGAAGAGGAGGAGACGACTGAGGTCTGTACTGAACCTCCACAGGAAAATCGAAGCGAGCTTGATGAAGACCCGGAAAGGGTAGGAGTAAGGTTGGAGGACGGTACTATTCATATCGCCTCGCCTACCGCGTGGAGGCAGCAACAGGCGACGGATCCGGAGTTCAAGGAGCTCATAACGTTATACAAGAACCCTAATGAGCTTAAAAAGACTCCACAGATCAAAGATCAGATGAAGGAGATGGCGTGGAGAGATGGGCTATTGTGGTACAAGGGCCAGCATGGCAAATTTGCATCACAGCCTGACAAATGGACTCTCTGGGTACCAGAGAAGTTGAGGCGCTTTATATATGTCGCAGCCCATAACTGCCCCTTACTGGCACATCCGGGTCGACAAAGAACTCATTGGTTCATAGCGAGGCGATTTTGGTGGAAAGGGATGAAGGAGGAGATAGACAGGGAAGTGGACGCATGCATCCCATGCAAAACCACAAAGACACCGCTGAAGGCGAACTTTGGCCTGATCGGTACATTCCCGTTACACGCCGGGTGTTTGAATTTTTACACATCGATCATGTGGGACCTTTCCCCGAATCGGCAGAAGGGTACAGATACCTTCTTACCGCAATAGATCGAGCCACCAATTATGTCTGGGTTGTTCCTGTTAAGGACGCTACAGGCAAGACAACTGCGGAGGCTCTGATCGACAGGATCGTCTCGCAGATCGGAGTGCCTAGAAAGATATGTTCTGATCGAGGTTCTGACTTTAATAATGAAGTCATCGACAGACTATCTAAGTACTACGGGATGAAATGGCAATATGTTACTGCCTATAACCCGAGAGCGAATGGCAAGATCGAGCGGGTACATAGACCTCTCAAAGCCTCGCTTAAGATGTACTGTATGAAGAAGGAGAATCAGAGAGCCTGGGTGGAGGCAG
Source organism: Paulinella micropora (assembly GCA_019918135.1). Taxonomy (NCBI): domain Eukaryota; phylum Cercozoa; class Imbricatea; order Euglyphida; family Paulinellidae; genus Paulinella; species Paulinella micropora. The sequence goes on along the minus strand of WBZZ01001092.1, from coordinate 1,313 downwards.
CACCTTCATTTGCCTTTGCAATCAACTGTCTACCCTCATCGGCATTAGGAGGAGCCAGGAGCTCAGTCTCGCCATATCAATTGGTTTACGGCCGAGAGCCTAATATCCCAACCTCACTTCTGCACAGGGCCACTGCTCACTTTCGATTTTCTCTTGCTGCTGCCCCCGTGACATCCTGTCGTCCCGCGAGAACCACGACCACCCCCTCCTCGCCGTTCCGCACGGCCGCCACTAAACATTGCAATGGGAAGACCACTTGGCTGTATGGGCCGTACCTTGACTACAAGCCCAATCTAGATCATCCAACTAGTGACTCTCAAACGAGACGGCTTACTCTCTGGGACCGGAAGGCAAGGCCGCCCCTCCCCCCCTCCCCCCTCCTAGAGCCCGCGCCAGCGGTTTGAGCCCCCCCGGGGGAGTGGAAGGGAGGGGAAGCACAAGACAAATTAAAAGGAGAGAGGGGAAGGGCGCGTCAAGAAAGTGTGAACAAGAATTTTTTATTAAAGCTCGACGGTCTTACACTTGGCACTGAAAACTAGGAGAGGGAGAGGGAAGAGGCAGGGGAGGAGGAAGCACGGATTGTCTTATTCTCCAGTCTGAGAATTGGAAGTGGGAGTGGGAAGGGGGAGGGGCGGGGGGCGCGCTAAGAATGTACAAAATACTAATAATAATAATAAATAATAAAAAAATCCTTGACAAAGTTTTTATCTTGGCGCTGAGAACTAAGAGAGGGAGAGGGAAGGGGGCGAGGGGGGCGCCAAGAATATGCGAATTCTTTTTTAATCAAAGCTCGACAAAGTCGTACACTTGGCAATGAGAACTAGGAGAGGGAGATGGAAGGGGAGGGGGGAGAGGGGCACCAAGAATGTGCAAATTCGTTTTGTTAAAGCTCGGCAAAGTCCTACACTCTCGGCACTGAGAACTAGGTGAGGGAGAGGGAGGGGGGAGGAGAGGGGGAGAGGCACGACCCTGTGCTTAGCCCCCCGTCTGAGAACTTGGATAGGGGAGGAGGGTGGGGCTTAGTGGAGGCGTTTCATGTACTTATGTTTTTTTGTAGCTTCTGCGCCCTTCCCTTCCCCCTTCCCCTGCTTCTTGAGCCCCCTGGGCTCAGGGGGAGGGGAGAGGGGAGGGTGGCAAAAATGATCTTTGGATACAGAGAGGGGAAAGGGGGGGGGGGGGCGCCCCTCCCCCCTGGAGATCCGGGCACGAGAAATGGGGGGGGGGGGGGGGGCGCCCGGGCATGTGCTCATTGGCATCTTCTTAGTTTCAGTTCTGCCCCCTGCTCTTGGAGCCCCCCGGGCTCAGGGGGGGGA
>WBZZ01001091.1:132500-149750 GCA_019918135.1 Paulinella micropora | reverse complement strand
TACGATTGTATGTATTAGCACCATTGCCTGTTGGTGTGTAAGTAAATCGCAACACAGACCTCGCAAGGTTCAAAGGACGGGTAGGAATTTCAAATGTGCTTTCCAGACCTCCAGCAGTAGTGAGATTCACATTTGACGACCCTTCACGGCTGGTAAGTTTATTTAATTCATACTTTCCTGACAACAGTTCCTTTGTCTGATGGACTAGTTCTCCTCCGTATTGGACGGGCATTTTTTGTTTTGTTTTTAAGTGGTGTAAGTTGATTAATACACGAAGTATATTTATAGAAAAAAAATAATTAAAATAAATAACTTTATCTAGCCTTTAATAAATTGAAGAATGAATTAAATAAACTAAAATAATTAGTTTCACGATAAACCAATAAAGTCATAACGATACCTAAACCATTAAGATTAATGGCTTGGTCGTTTTCGTCCGTCAAGTAAAATCTAAATACATTGTTTGAATTAGCGGACAATGTTTTACCATACTCAGACCCGCTTCCATCATAGATAACAGAACCAAAAGGAATTTCGTTGGCTGTGTATATTTCTTGAAGCACATGATTATCACCTTCATTCACCAAATCCGATTGAAGATACAGAGTTTTTTCACCAGTTAAAATAATTACATTTGGCGATTTAATAAAATCATTAGCAAAGAAATATGTTGAATTTCTATCAAAACCCATTACCTCATGAATACGAGTATCACCATCAAATATAAACCGCGGTTGAATACCTACGTTATTTGACACACTGAATGTTAATTTTCCATCCTCCGCTTCCGTGTTTGTATTGTTGCTTGAGACTACATAAGTATAATCATTCGGACTTTCTGCCGTCAGTATCTCAGATAGTTTATTTTTTAAGTTGTTCATTGTGTAGTTGCCCTCAGATATTGTAATTAAAGCCTCATATCCGTCTTCGGATAATGTAAAAGTATTGTAAGGACTGGCTACTGAATAATAAGATTTCGGCACATAAATATGAAGAATTTTGCAGTGAGTTGGATTGTCTAGTGATTTTAAGTTTATCTCGTGTGTAAAGTCGCTGTCTGTTCCCGTTATTCTATTTTTACTATTTATGTAATAGATACCATAACTTCTTCCTCCCTTGTACTCCATCGTCAAACTCAAAAATCTATATATTAGAAAATATCTTTTACAAAAAGGTGTCAAATCCATATCCATTCTGTGCTTTTAATTTTTCTGCTTCGCCTTCTTTTAAGTCTGTGTAGCCACTAGCAAATTTAAATCGCACTCCTTTTGCTCGCTCTAAAAGAAACCGCATTGAGTGCCATCCACATGTGTCGCTCGTATCAGATTGTTGTTTTACTTGATTAACCTTCATAAGCAGGTATGTGCTTGGGTGGCTTTTATCAATTAGTTGTTTCATTTGTTGTTGAAAGTCTTCCGTTGGTTTATCCAGGGCTAGCGGGTCGTATATCTCTATACTTCTATCGCCATCTAAAGAGCAGTAAACGGCAATCCAATGAGACCCCGCTTGTTTGTGATTGTCCAAATTCATAATAAATCCGTATCGCTTTCTGCTTCCGGGCTTCAACTTGTAGATTTCATCACTGGCTATTGCTCCGAGATACCATCCATATTTTTTCATTATGTCGTCTATTTCATAAGTCATTAGTCCCCGCCCCTCACCCTGTTGTTCGTCTGGCGGGGGCTCTTGTTGTGATGGGACAAGCCCCTCCAAATCGCTTCGCTCATCTTGCTGTGGCTGTGGTTGCTGTGGCGTCTCCGCGACGCTCGGGGGTATTGTCGTCTCCTCTGGCTGTGTTTGCTGTTCATTTTTATATTTATTTATAAGGGTATTAACATAATCTTTTTTTCTCATTGAATGAACCCATTCTTTTCGTGATAGATACTTTTTAATGTTTTTTACGGAAAACACTTTATTAATTAAATCTTCTAATCCAGTTCCCGTTTGTAATCTCAAATATTCTGCGAGTTTCTTTTTTACTTCAACCTTATTTTGTCCAACATCTATTTTATGTTCTAAAATTTTGTCTATTATCCATGATGCTCTTTGGTTCCAACCTTTAACATCGTGGCCTTCATTTTTAAGTTTTTCCCTTAGTGCTTCACCAAGAATTTTAATAGTCAGTTTTTTTTCAACATTACTATTTGACAATCCATTCTTCAACATTAATCTGTATTTAGCCTCCTCTAGTTTGTTTCCTATATTTTTATTTAATGCTTCTTGTGCTCCTAGCGATTTTTTCATTTGGTCTATTGTCAGTTTTTGTTCTTGAAATTGTTTTATGCTTTATGCTATACTTTGTATTTTGCTAGGAACCCAATTATCTATATCTGCTTGAGTAAAAACTCCAGAATTTATTATTAATTTTTTATAGTCTTCAAATTCTTTATTTGGCTTAACTTTTACCTCTGGCTGTGCCTGTTGTTCTTGTGGTTGCCCCTGCTGTGGTGGCATAATATATTGATATTGTGGTGGCAGTGGTAATGCTTGTATTCTATTTTTTCTGTCTTCTTCATATTTTACATCATCTATGAGTTTTTGCTCCCTTCTTAGTTCTCTGGCTTTTTGTTCTTGTCGTTCCTTAATATCTGATAGTTCATTGCGGTGTATCCTTGCTAAATCATCCTGCCTTTCCTTAGCATCTGCTATGTCTTTTCTTTCTTGCCTCTTCTTTTCTTCTTCAGCATCCGCCTGTGCCTTTTTCTCTTTTTGGTCAATCTCATCAATCTTTTCGTATTTCTCCTGAGTTTGTCTAAGTGGTCATTAATGGCGGTTCTAGTATTTTGCTCAATCTCCGACAAACTCTGGACTTTTCTTAAGTCTTCTTTCTTCGTTCTTGCCCGCTTTGCTTTTGGTCTGCTTAAGTATTTCATAAAAAGTTTAACAATTTGAAGTGTGCTCATATCATTTGTCTTTTTACCGAAATTAAGATAATATTTTTTACCCTTCTGGATAATATACGGCTTCCCGCTTTTATTCCTGTAAACCCGCGGGGGTCTTAATTTCTGTTTCTTTGTTTTTTTGGTTTTAGCAACCATCGTATATTTTAAACAAAAAATATTTCCGCATAATTTCTAAACAAAATATCAAAAATATCTTTAGAATTTAAGGGCCCCGCGTCCTCTCTGCTTACCATACCCCAGTCTTGATGCTACAGCACCTACACTACCAGCGTAAGGTACCCCTACACTACTTAATGCTCCCGCAGTCCTTGAGATTAACTTATTACCGCGAAGAAATTTATCAACGGCAAAGACCGTTTTCCCAACTTTTTGCCAGTTGATTTTACCGCCTGCTTGTCCCTTGCCTCCTTGCTTCTTCTTGCGACCAGTCTTCTTTTTGCCTCCAGCCATGTTTGTGCTTGAGTTAATAGTTCGTTTGCCGATTGTTGGAATGACTTCAACACGAGTTGTTTTAACTACCATAAAAGATATTGAAATATATAATACAGAAAAAATAATTAATTTTAAATTTTTTATTCATTTAAATCTTTGTGAAAATTTTTTTCTTAACTCATCATCAACACTTGAAACATAAAGAAAATTACATCTCTCCTTTGTTGCTTCGTGATACTTTTGAAGAAAGTAATCAAAGTCAAAAGATAAGTCTAAGTGTTTATACACTAGTTCCATTTTGTCCTGAGATTGTCCCGGAAAGATTAATAGATAATCTAACTGCTTAATGGCTTCTGGCCGTAGGTCGTTTAAATACTGGCTTGACATAATAACCTTACTTTTATAGTGTCTGTTCTTTTTTAACAAATCACTTACGGACTTGTCTCTTAATCCACTTCCTAAATCGTCCAAAACAAAAACTACCTCTGGAGAAATATACTTACTTGGTCTTTCTTTTGCCTCCTTTATCTGTTTCTTTTTTTCTTCTTTTCCAAAATAAAGAAATTTCGGTTTTTCTATTTCCTCTTGGTCCTGTTTTACTTCTCCTTCGTGTTGCTCGTCATGTCTGTTCAGTTTGTCTAACTCATAATCAATAACATTTACACCATCTGATTTAAGAAAGGTATATATCGCCATCGGGTTTCCTCTGTTCTTAAAGTGCTTTACCATTGCTTTATAAATGTAGTCCTTGTGTATCGTTGAAGCAATAATGACAATGCGGGTTTTTCTGTCTGTAGTCCGTTTCAGTATTTCAAAGAGTGCTGTCGTCTTACCGCTCTTCTTACGGGCGAGTAGAAATATGTTGGCATACGGCTCATTGAATAATTTATAACCCTTGGCTTTTTTATCTCCGTTTCCATCCTGCTTCACAGGCTTAACTTTGACATTGTTAATCTTCATCATCCTATATTCTAAGCAACGAATTCTAGGCATACAACAATTCGGCCCGCTAAATTTCCTGTATCAATATTTCCGCTGTCAGTTTCAAGGACTTTAAATGTATATTGTCCGTCAGTCCATCCAACAACACCCAAATTATAACCGAGATTTGAAATGTTTGCTGTAGTACTGTCCGCAAATGTTCCAATAATTCCAATTCTATCCATGTAAAGAATTCTGGTTTTGGTTTCGGTCTGGTCGTTCATATAGTGGATAAATTTTACATTCATTTTGGTGGGTGTGAATGACATTTGAATATTTTTATTAAATGTTTTGCTTCCTCCAGCAAAATCATTGCTCAGAAAAATAATCTTTTGGTATTTGAACTCACTCATAAATTATATAATATATGATATAAAAAAATGATTTTAATATTCTTGTTTATGTGGTCTGTGTTAGGACGGACTGCCTGCGACTTTTACTCTCGGATAAGCGAAAAAAAGAATGAGAGTTGTGCTTATTGTATTCAAAAAGGAATAGAAACCAAATTTAAATGTGTGTATAAACCAATGTCAGATTGGTGTATTAGTTTTGATGAAGCCATTCCTTTAATGTGCTCAAATGATGATATGTGGTATATGACACATACCTATGAATGCTCACTTCTTTGAAGAAGGTAATGGAAGGCATATTCCAATCAATAGTGTTAGGATTCCGACATAAGTGTTGGCTACCTCACAAGGTAAGTTCTTTTCAGATAGCCTTACGATGCAAAGGGTTATAATGGAGATAATGATACCCATTTGAAATAAGTATTTAATAAGTCGTTTGTCTGTCGGTCTGTTTGTTATACAACAACAATTCCAGTTATCTTCCAATTCGTGCTCTACTTTTTTTTCCTCATTCTTCAATGAAATGTCTAAAACACGATTTTTTTTTCTGGAGTTAGTTCGCCGTCTATTTCAATGACTGGCGGTGGGGGGTGTAATCTAGGCATTGGGAGGAAACACCACTGCTCGTATTTCTGCTAGTTGGTTCGCTTGGTCTTGTAATATATTCATGAGATTATTATTTTCTTTTTCTAAATTAACTACCTTTTCTGATAATTGTTGAACGGCCTTAATTAAAGGGGCTATAAACTCGGAATAACCTATGCCATAACCGACATCACCACTATCAACACATTTAACATCTTCTGGATTAACACTCACGCCTTTCAATTCGTATTCTTTTCTTTGCTTTGGACATGGAACCATAATTGTTTCTTTTATAAAACCGCCAAAATCTAGCATATCCATTTCTGTTAGTATTTCTTCTAATTCCTGTGCTATTAAGCCAGTCCTACATTTCTTTTTGTTACCAATCATACGATAGCAGACTGGATTTAACTTATTAATAAAATCTAAGCCTAAGCATTCCTTTATATCTTCTTTTTTTCTCCTATCAGAATATTGAATTGGATTAGACAATACCCATAATTGTCCATCACTCCCTCTCAAAGACATTAAAGCAGTGTTATTGCCATTTTCCCTTATGAAACCTTCATTTGAGCCCGTGCTACATCTAAATCTAATAGCATAAGAAGATGTACCACCTCCAACACCTCCTGTTGGTGCCGTTCCACCGCTTAATGATTTACTTCCACCAGATTGAGACATATAAATACCCCATGATGTATTTGCTGTCTCCCACATAAATATTCCTCTCGCATTTGTCCCATCTGTTGCTCCTTGTATTCCTATCTTTGCTCCGCTGGTTAATGTTGTGGTCGTTAGCACTCCCGTGTATGTAATTCCCGCACTTGCTGTAATCAATCCTTTTGTCCATAAAGTTCCGTTGGCTCCGTTTAATGACATTAACAATTGTTCGGATGAGTTCTCCCAGATAAATCCGTCGGTTGAAACATTGCTCACTCTAAATCTAACAGCAAATGAAGTAAAATCATTGCCAGCAACCGCAGACCCTCCCGCTAGACTTCTGGTATTTGCACCTCCTCCATTTGAAGCCATATAAATACCATAATTTGTATTGCCAGTGTCCCACAAAAATATTCCGCGTGTATTACCTCCATTAGTATTTCCTTGTATAACTAGGCTAGAACCTCCTGTCGCTGTTAGTAGGCCACTCGCGGTTATCGTTGTTGTTGATATCCCCGCATTTGCCGTTATTAATCCGCTTGCGGTTAGTGTCGTCGTTGATATCCCAGCGGTTGAAGTAATTGTCGTTCCTGTTATTGTTCCACCATTTGTTATATTGTTTGAGTTCATATCTAAGGCACCATAAAACCGCATACCGCCAGCATTGTTAAAACGGACAATGTCAGACGAAGCACTTTTATTATCCAAAAGTTTTGAAATATAAAGTCCCGCCCCTTTTACATCAGATGCTACATTCGTAAATACATAACCTCTTTGGTTCGCGGTTCCGCTTGTAGCGGTATTTAGAGTGAATACGAAATATTGATAATCACCCGATGTCTGTGAAAAGAATATATCACCTCCATTCTGGTTTAATATCCTCGCCCCATTATATGTTATATTTCCACCATTAGTGATAGTTTGATTATTAAAATCGGCATTGTTCGTTAAAGTTAAATATTTTTTCGTAGTGCTAGCCCCATTAAATGTTTTGCTTCCTGTTATGGTTTGGTCTGTTGATAGTCCCACGAAATTAGTATCAACATAACTTTTATTCGCTCCGTCCGTCGCTAATGTCGGAGTTCCAAGGTTGGCTATTTTGCTACTATTACAATCTAGCCCCGAAGCATTTACCCAACCGACTATCGTCCCGTCAATAATGAAACTTATTTTTTTCGCAGAAATTTCAAAGTTGTAATATGTTGCGGTTTTCATATCCAAACTAGCAATTGACCCGATATTACTGGTAGAATTGAAAACGATAAATGTGCCCTTTGTTGTTGAATTGATTGAATTTCCCGTTATTTCAACACCACTGCTATATGTCTTAATTCCTGCTATGGTTTGGTTTCCTGTTAGTTTCACATTTTGCCCGTCTAATGTATCCACATAACTTTTGTTTGCTCCGTCCGTTGTTGCTGATGGTGTGGCTAAGTTTGTTATTTTGTTGTTATTCAAAGATAGTGTAGTGCCTGTTGCGGTTATAATTAAAGTATTACCCGAATATAACTCTACATACGAACCCGTTATTTGTATCGGATACCAAGTCGCTGTTGCTGTTTTTTGTGCTGCAATTAATCCTATTTTTGTATCAAAGGCTATGCCAATACCATCAAAAGTAGTAGGATTGGATGAACCGCTTACTTCAATAGTTGATGAAAATTTTTTATTTCCTGCTATGGTTTGGTCTCCTGTTAGTTTAACCACCGAAGTATCAAGGGCTGAAACATCAACACCATCAACAAGATTAACATTTGTTATGCTTTGACTTTTCATATCAATCCCCGCACTAGCATTTATTATGTTGCTGAATGTTTTGGTTCCTGCTATGGTTTGGTCTCCTGTTAGTTTAACCACAGAAGTATCAAGGGTAGAAACATCAATACCATCAACATTACCAACATTTGTAATAGCAAAAACACCCATATTTAAACTGCCCGTCATAGCCGTTGTGCCGTCATTTGCTAATTTTGTATCGGTATATGCTTTCGTTGAAGCATCGCCGTCATAGAATGGCGCTGGAAGCCCGCTAATTGCTGTCGTGCTGTTAAAATTAAAAACATTGCCCGTTAATGTTATCCCACCCCCTGTTGTTGGAGCAAAAAGTATGGACGAGCCGACAAAAGATAATGGATAGCCCGTTGCACCACCGGCCTCCGACGAATAGATAGACCCCATATTATTGTTATAATTAAAGAATAACTTACCTGTATTTAATGGATTTGAATCTTTTACGGCCACATAAGTAGTAAATGGTTTTATTCTCTGTTATGGTTTGGTCTCCCGTTAGTTTAACCACAGAACTATCAAGAGCCGAAACATCAACACCATCAACATTACCGACATTTGCTATGTTAAAACCTCCCATATTTAAATCCGCTATCATCATGGCAAGACCATCTAATCTAACAAAAGGAGAGTTTGTGTTTCTCCATTGGCCTGTGCTATAAATGAGTAGTTGGTTATTGGCGGGTGTGCCTGTTATTGTAACATCGCTGTGTGTATTAATTGAGCCGTCCGCTGACACTTTATCATTATTGTCTTCATGCTCTGATTTCCAAGTATCAACATCTTTCGTATTTAATAAATTAACTCCTGTTATATTCAAATTACCGCCCATACTAATATTGCCGAATTCATCAACATTTATCGGAAAAGTTTTATTTACCCAGTTTATTGAGTTATATGTGAGATAACTATTCATTGCTATTGGTACTGTAATGACTACATCTGTGAGTGTATCAATTGAGCCGATTGTTGTATTTCTCCATTTACCATCTACATCATTATATGTTAAGTATTGCCCGACTGTTGGAGCGGATATGTTAGTGTCTATCAAATTGTATAGACTGGTTTGGTGTGGATTAGAAGTATTGCTTCTGTGTTGAGTTGAGGCTTTGACTTCGTCATTATCCCTTACTCGTTGCTCTGTATAGTATAGATTTTTTCCTTCTTTTATGTCTGTAGTTGATTTGGTAGATAATCTTGTGTCAAATCGTAAATCCGTATAGTAGAGGTTCAAAGGGTTTTCATCTTCTGGCACTCTGTCTGTATTCAGACCGACTATGTTTGTGTTCGTTAAGTCAAGGTTAAGTATATTTAGACTATCAACAGCCAACTCATTCAAGCCAAGTAATGATTTATATTGCGACATAGATTATATAATTAAATATTTTAATTTTTTTTGTTAAATTATACTAACAAAAAATATAACTATCTAGTGTAGTATCAATCATCTGTAATCGATGCCGTCAAAGGAAGCATCAAAGGAAAACTGGAAGAAAGCAGTTCAAGCAAATAGAGAAAATGCTGAACGGCGAAAGGACGAATGGGCTCGTGAAAGGCTTCGTAAAAAAGGTGAATTAAAAGAAGCATCAGTGGAAGAACTTATTGAGACTGATGCTGAAGTTAGTGTTGCGAAAGAGATACTTAAAAATCCTGAGATTGAAGATGAATCAAGCGAAAGCGATAGCGAAATTGATATGTCTGAGGTTATTGCAAATCATATGCTTAGAAAGATAAAAAAGAATGCCAAAAAGCCAAAGAAGAAAAACACAAAGAAATCACCACAACCAAAGAAGCCAGAGAATGACAGCGAAGAAGAAGAAAGTGAGAGTGAAGAAAGCGAAGATTATGAACCAACAGGCGGAAAACAACGAGGCGGTAAAAAACGAAGCGAAAAAATATCAGTTAATGTATATAACAATACACCAAAGAATAAAGAAAAAAGTAAGGAAGCAGATAAGATTTTTCTAAAGTTCTAATGATATTTTGTTCTGACTTGCCGTCATCACAAAACATCGTCTGCGATTAAATAAAAATTAAAAATAAAAAACGATGGTTTAGAATAAGAGAGAGTGCGACAGCACGAATCGCAATTCTAAACTATCAATGGAAGAAAAAACCAAAACTGCCCAAGAATTATTTCGTCAGACTAAACCGAGGACTAGAGGAACAACAATATGGGCTGATAAGGTATTAGATATGGTTAATATTGATTTAATGGATATGAGTAAGGTTGCTACAAAAAATAAAAATTATAATTTTGCCCTTATTTGGATTGATATTCATAGTCGCTATGCTTACGCAATACCTATAAAGAATAAATTTTCTACCACAGTTTTAGATGCACTCAAGAAATTACCAAAGCCAAAAGCATACATATCAGACAATGGCGGTGAGTTTAAAGGTGCAGTTGGTGAGTGGATGAGAAATAATGGAATTGAACAATTTATGGTTGAAGTAGGTGATCATAATTCGTTAGGTATTGTTGATAGATTTGTTAGAACACTTAGAGAAAGATTACATGTATTATGGGCTTTTAATCGTAATTTTGATTGGATAAGTTATATTGAAGATGTTGTTTATTATTATAACAAGAAAGAACATTCAGCGATTAAGGCGGCGCCAATTGATGTATTTAAAGGGTATGATATTAGCCAACAACATAGATATGTTGATAAATATTTATTTGGTTTCAAAGAAGGAGACAGAGTTAGAAAGTTGAACAAGAAACACATTTTAGAAAAGGGAGGAAAGACATGGAGCAAGCAAATCTACACTGTCAAAGCCCGTAAGGGATACCGGATTGTATTAACAAATGATGATGTTGTACCACCACGTCATTTATTGAAGACTGACGCTACCGACGATCCGGAAGAGACAGATATTAATAAAGAACTGAAACAACTAACTAAAGATAAGCAAACAAAGCATTTACTTAAAAGAGAGGAAATAGACCAATCAAATGTCCGCACTGGAACACGCGAAAGAAAAAAGAAAGTCATTCTTGATTTATAGCCACCTTTGTGTAGAAAGGAACACCTTTCTTTTTGATATAATAACCCTTCAAAGCAGACCAAGATATGAAGACCCTTATCACCCCGTCGTCCCCAAGAGCAACATAACTATTCGGGTCTGGTTTCCCAGGGCCACCCATCAAAACTGCTTCTTTGAAATCAGGTTTTTTCTTCTCAGCCACTTGGTCTGGCTCATCGTACTTGTCGGAAAACTTAACCCAAACTTTTTTCTCTTCCCAATACTTTTCTGGCTCATCCTCCTTCAACTTTACACCCAATTTCTCAAAAGGACTAACATTTTTTTCTTTACGCTCAACCTCGGTCTGAAGCACAGGGTCTTCGTGCGACGGATGCTTGGCGTCTGGGGTTGAAGGAACTTCAGCAGGAACTTCAGATGGAACCTCATCTGACTCCTCAGCAGTCGGCTTGGAAGGAGTGCCCCACACCAAAAAGCACAAAAAAACATGTGTGGGCAGTGCCTTGAAGCCGTTTTTTTTTGACAATTTGTAAAATAAATAATTCTTTTTGAAAAATAGTCAAATAACAAGTGTGCTTTTATGTTGTTGTGAAATGTGTGTCATGTTCATTGATGAGAAGTGGGCAGGTAGGCAGACAGCACAGATCACACAACCCTACCTTACTCCTTCAATATACAATTTATACTTGACAATAACTTCCTCAAATGTTTTTCCGCCACCAATCAAATTTCTTGCGTAATTTTCCTCTTGACGGGACATTGGAAATTTATTTTTTTCTAACCATCTTTCAAAAAATGCTATTTCTTTTTTGGTCTCTTTTTCCTTTCTAAGTCTCTGCCTTTTAACTTTTCTCTCCTCTTCAATTCGTCTTTTGTCTTCTTTCAGTTCCTCGTGTCTCTGATTAACTGCTTCCAGTCTTGTTTCGACATCGTTAAGTTCTCGTTTCAATAATCTTATTTTTTTGGACAAGTTTTTTTTCTTTGTTTCCAAATATATTTTGTCCGAAATAATTTTTTTGTTGCTCTTGTCAGAATAATAATCAATCCAATTATTTTCTTCTCTTTCTATTTCAAACTCACTTTCGCTAGAAATTTCATTATCCCCTTTCGCTTCATCATCAACAAAGTTGCTCATCTCTTCAAGAAGAACTGCGAGAAAGTAGGCCAAAACTGCGAAAACGTAGAAATGTTTCTGTGCTTTCACATTCTCTGATAAAAAACATGTGATAACATTGCGCTTTGACTGAGGAGAAAACCGAAACCAAAGCAAGCACCGACACAAAAAAGTGTTTTTTATGCTCCTTCTCGTGGCATGGTGATGGGTGGTGTAATTAGTATGTTGGTGGTGTTTTCCGTCGTTGTCGTCGGTTCAACTCCCACTGCTTACTCTTAACAAACCACTCTTTACCAGATGCCTTTTTTTTCTTTTTTCTCTTTTTTTGTAAATTCCTTTTTTTTCTTTTTTTTTTGCTTAGTATCCGTATGGTAATGTCGTGATCTGGTTTTCTTTTAGAGGTTGAATTACTCTTTTAGTGTAAGTAAATGAAAATATCTTTTGTAAATGCTCTGACGTAATTGTTTTTGTCTTTTTGTTTCTCGTTATTTTGCTGTTGGTGTGTATGATTACATTTCCAGCCTCTGCTACATTCTTTGCTATACACTTTTCTCCTTTTGTTTCTAGTAGGTCTTCTAATTCTTCGTATGCCTTTTTAGATAGTTAATTGTCTTGTACTTTCAATCCATTGCTTATGATACTAAACATATTAACCAAGTTCAATTTTTTACAAGTCTCATAATTCATTGAAAATCCTTTTAATTTCATTTTGGTTGTTCCATCATTTAGTATGTAGCCGTATGATTTAGGTCCTGCTCCAATAAATGTGGTTACCTTTCTGCTTACCTTCGTCTTTTTGTCTATCAATTCGTCTGTCCATTGTCCCAATAAATCACCAGTTGGTATTGTTGTCTGTCCTTCTTTCTCATCTACGGAATAAATTACGCTGTCTGTGTCGTGATATAACACTCTATTACCTAATCTGTCCATCATATCATACAATCTCATTTGTGCATGTGCTGTTGTAAATAGTGCTACACAGATATTTGTATTGTAGGGGTCAGATACTTTTTCAGGGTGTAGGTTGTAAGATAGTTCTAGGCATTCTTTGTTTATCATATTGATAGATACTTCATTTATCTTCTTGTCATTTAGTATTTTGAATAGTTCGGCTTCACTCCTTATGATTTTTGTTTGCGTCTTGTTGTTATGTTATCCAAATTTTCCCCATAGTGAGTTAAGACATAGTTTCGCTACAGCCCTTCTTCCTTCATTCTTTTCAATCTTGCTTTTGTCCAATTTGATTTTCATTTTTTCTTCATAGTCCTTAATGTAATTATCTTTGTCTTCTTCTGTAATGACATTTGATGGATAGCCACTTGATTCCTGTTTCACTCTTAGAAAGGTCTTAATGTATTCTTTGAATAGTTCTGTTGTCTGTTCATTCCAATGCCATAATTCATAAGTTTTCATAAGTCTGTAGCCTTTTTGGATTGCTTTGTAAATAAGTGGTGTTGCCCATGTGCCTGTAAGTGTTCTCTCTTCGTCTATGTATTGGCATTTGTCCTGTAATCCTTCCTTGCCACATTTATTACATAGATAATACATCATCTTTCCTCTATCTTGACATGGTAGAACAGGATGAATTAGTCCTCTAGGCGGAAGTATTTTTATTTTTGCTACACCAAATGCTGTTTTATTATTCAACATATCATGTGCCTCTTTTCCTCTTATTGTTTGGTGATGTTTCACAGGATAGGGGTCAGAGTACATAACCGTCGGATAGAGAGAGCACACATCTATATACTTTGCATACTGATATTCACTCATAGATTTCCAGTATAGAGATAGAGCATTTGTCCTTCCACCAAACATCGCATGTCGTGGATTGATTGCTTCTTCCTCAATTAATGTCTCTTCTATTTCTCCTTTGAATTCTTCCTTTGTTCGTATCCTGTTCCATTGACATCCCCATATTGTTATTAATTGACTAACTTCCGGATGTTGCTTGATTAAAGTTTCGCGTAGTTTAGTTTCTTTGTATAGTTGTCCAAATGTTTTATTCACAGACCTTTCTCTGTTTAGTTCATTTCCATTGAAACACTCAGGACACCCATGCCAATAACAACCATGGAACTCATATGCCGTTTTTGTCTTTTCGTCATATCCGTCTAAGTAGGCTTTCACACCTTTGGGTAAGTTTAGTATTTTTTCTTTACCATTTAGACCATGTTGAATTTTAGCATTGACCTTTTTTTCTCTGTATGCTAACCACTCCACACACATACGACTTGTTTTTGCTTTGTCTGTTCTGTTTGTCGGTATAACTGCTATGCTGTCCTCAGGCATGTAGTTTGCTTTGAATAGTGCCATACATGTAGAGGCAATAGTTGTGTATTGAAATGGATCAATTCCGAACTCCATAAATTGCTTCCTAAACTCAATACACCCCCGTCTTAGTATATCTACATCACTATGACAATATTCAATCATTTCTTTATTGAAATCAAATACTTTGTCTTTTTGCTCCCCATACCATTTTATGAAATCATCTCTTTTATTTTTTGAGAATGAGCTATATCCGTAATCGTCCATGTCTGGTATTTTGCCTATGTATGTTTGATTGTCTGTTTTATTAAAGAAGTGAGGAAAGTATCCTTTTTTCAATTTAGTAAGTCCAAATGTGTCAGGAAAGTCAGATAGAGGCATAGTTAGAAATGATAAACTATCTATAAATCTAATCTGTTCTTTCCCATTACCAATAGACATCATCATTATTTTACCACCTTCATATATCACAAATGGAGTTATTCCTTTTTCAATCAACCATTTCAATACAAATTGACAATCATATCCCCGTGCATTATGTGCTATGAATGTATAACCCTTATGTTTTACACCCAATGACCACTCACAGAATTGTTCAATGTTTTTATGTATGATTGGTGTGCTGCCATCGAAATATTGACTTTCAGAATGATTGATAATATGTGTTCCTGTCTCTTGATTTGCTTCAAAATCAACGAATACATATTTGGTTGATGGTTCATGTATCACTTTTTTCTTTAACTCACATTGGTGTGATAGAGGTTGTAGTCCTTTGCAGTTCCTACATTTTTCATATCCACATTTATGTTCTCCTTTGTAAGTCTTAGCACAAGTGATACATTTTTTTCTTTGTGTCGCATAACTTATTTTGTTTATGATTATTGAAACATTCATCATTAGGAAACTTTCTATTACACTCATTGCACATTTTCCCTTTTGAAATATTGTCATATCCTTTACATCCTTCAGTTTGACATATATTACATTTGAATTCACATGCGTGATTATGTTCGTATCCCTTCATACATTTCTCGCAGAAGTTTTGCTTTGATAAGAATGCTTTCATACTTGTTATGGTGTCGTAATGGTTCATTGTTTTTAGTATGTATATGTTCCTTTTGTCCTTCATCTCAGTCTTATAGATAATTTTGTTTGGAAATTCCATAATAACAATGTTGTAGTCAATGTGCTTAGCAAACTCACTAATTTCAGAAAGCCCACACAAATCTTTCATGACACCAGCCTCCTCGTGCAGTTTGTTTGCTAGTTCATCTTGAATTCTTCGTCCGTCCTTGATTTGTGAATACTTTGGATGCTTTTCTATCTTTGCTTTTGCTACAACTATTGCCCTTGCCAAACATATGTTGTCTTCATTTCTTATTGTTATTATACCTTTCTTTTTATACAAGTCTGTTTCAGTTATTGCTTTCAATCTTGCTCCTCCTTCAGGCATTCTCACACCCACAAAATTGAAATCAATCAATTCCATAGTTGCACCTTCTTCGTCCATATAGTTTCCGTCGTTTGATTACAGTATAGATTCTAATCTAGTCAGTATATCTTCTAAATTGAAATCTTTTACTTTTATTAATTTTTGGTTTTGTACATTCCAAGTTGAAGGAATAGCACTAATACGTATTTGTATTAAGTCATTGTCTTTGTAAAGTGTTTTAAAGTCTTCAATTATGGATCCTATCATACCAATAATACCCTCTAATGGAAACTTTTTCACTTTTTTAGACATTGATTTACTTAATTTAATAGTATATACCGATTGCCCCACAGGTAGTTTGTGTTCAGTGTCAATCCTTATTAGTTTATAGCCATTGAACTCAATTACTTGTGGTTCGACATATTTTCGTTCCCTTTGTTTTCGCTCAGGTTCAGAATAAAACCTTTCAGGGTCAGATAGTGCTCCCCTTGTCGTTGTTATGTCATAAAACCTAGTTCCGTTCGGCTTTTTAACATATAACTTGTTTTGCCTTATCTGATATGTTATTTTTGCTTCCGCCAACTTGTCCAAGTTCCATGTGTGTCCGCCATAGTCGATGGTGTTCGCCATATATTTATTGGAATATATTTTTTCCAATAAATATTTTTATTTTATATATAAATATATATATATATATATATATATATATAAAATATTATCTTATATTTAATATGAAATTCAATTTTTTTCAGGTCTCAATTTTCACCGACAATATTCTGGAGTCTAATAAGGTCAGCCTTGGTTTTTTCTCTTTTCTCTTTTGATTTTCTCAGTATGTCTGCCTTGTTTTTTTGATAATATTCTTTTGCTCTCATAAGTGCTTTCTCTTTATTTCTTCTTTGAAACTCTCTCATACGTTCAGCGTGTTTTGCCCTTGCCTCCTCCGCAGTATATGTTGGATGTCTACCCATTTATATTATATATAATATATTTTTTATTATATTTAAATGGAAATTAATCAAACTCGCAACAGGAGAGGACTTTCATTTTTTCAAAAAAAGATAACTAGTAAGTCTAGCACAGCAGTAAAAACCAAGAGACGGGTTTTGATGTCTCTTCGTGTTGATTTGGCAAAAGATAGATGAGTTATCTTTTTTTTAGAGTTTGAGAGAAATTCATATATGGACTATTTATTGATTGAGAATGCTTGTATTGAATTTGGATAAAATTATGTATATTTTTATTGAAATAAATAGTAAGACGAATTTATATAAAAATAGCCTTATTTTATATAAAAAGATAAGTGTGCTATAGTAATACCTATAGTAGTTAAGGCCTAAAGTCGGCACCGTGCAGTTCACACCAACAGTCGGACCCGACTATCGGCTGCTTAGGTCAATTTACGTCTTCTTTAATTCGTGACTGCTGCCTTGAGTTGGCGTTTTTTGTTTCAAATGAGTCGTCGTGCATGTTGTCTGTAAATTCCGGCTTCTCTGGATTGTTTTTCACAACTTTTACTGATTGCCAAAATTTCTACTTCGTAGTTGGGCTTCCATGATGGCATGTTTCTGATTTCTCTAATATCAGGCTTCCGTTCCCTGTGTTTATGGGGACTTTCGTGTTCTTGACTCTCCTATCCTGGACGCTGGCTTCCTGTTTTTTTCAGCTCCAGGTATGCGTTTCGTTGCTTGTAAGATCGGTTCAGAAAATAGTCTATGTAATATACCGCGTCTAGACAGTGATATTTGA
>WBZZ01001091.1:117500-127500 GCA_019918135.1 Paulinella micropora | reverse complement strand
CCCCTTCCTTGTACTCTACATGAGAGTACTTGCCCAACTCCTGATCTCGCTAAATCTCCCTCAGCGTCTCCCGACACTTCTCGATCGAACTACGAGCTTCAGCAATAGCTTGCAATCGAACTCCTAACAGCTCGCATGGTTCCCACTTATCGGGTGGAAACAACAGTTCCGTCGGTGTGCTTTCCCGTATACCACTTGATGTGGACTCACACCCCGTGCATGTCCTCCCAATGACGCTGAAGCCAAATTGTTAACAGCGAACGTGAACATAGGCACAACGTGCACCCAATTGAGCTGACTATTTTTGCAATAGGTCTTCAAAGCCGCCTTGAGCGTCCTATGCACCCGCTCAATTCTTCCGTTGGCCATTGGGTTAAAAGCAGTTACATACCGCCAATCAAACCCAAAGAACTTGGCAATCCTTTGCGAAACCTCATTCGCAAAACTTGTACCTCTATCCGAGATAATCCTTTTCGGAATCCCGATATGGCCAAAGACCTGATCAATCAATGCCGTTGCTGTAACCTCCGCGGTCACATCCGTAACAGGAACCGTGATGACATAATTAGACGTTCGATCAATTACCGTTAGCAAATATTAGAATTTTCCTACTCCCGCTTCCGGTAATGGACCAACATGATCGATATGTAAAGTATCAAAAATGTCCAAGGTGATATCGAACTCACCTTTGAGTCCCATATTCGGCTTATATGAAAGCTTGGCCATCTGACAATGAGGGCAACCTTTCACAAAGTCCTTAACCCTTTCCCCTAAGGTTATCCCACCAAAACCTCCTGCGCAAAAACCATGTCATCCTTTCCACCCCTGGATGACTCTGCATCGGGCAATGATGTGCCGTGATCAACAACGATGTTCTAAGTTCTTGCGGAACCCATAACAACCAATGATCCTCCTCATTAGCATAAATTCCATCCTTGCCCATGTACCAAAGGAGTCCGTCCTTTAATACCAAACATCGTTTAAGCTTCCGTATTTCATTATCCTCCGGTCTAGCTTGAGGATACATAAGATGTTCCCGTAATTCCTTTGTGAAACTTCGAAAAGTCTCCACCGACGCCAGCCTGACCGCCGTGTCAGTTTCCAACTGGAATCGAACCTTGTCCGGATGTGTCTCCGGTAATTGAAAGAGATGTTCGTCCTTCACTTTTTCCTCATCCTCCATATTGAGACACATTGAGCCTTTCGGCAATAAGGTCTCATTAAGGATATCATTTCGTGCATCCTTAACCTCCTCCTCCTCAGTCCTATCGGCGGCTCTGGCTTCCGCCCATAAGACATTTTCACAGGCCTCTCTGGCGACTTGAGAATAACAACACCGACATTTGTCTTGTGTTGCCAATTCGACTGCTTCCACAGCAGCCACCTCCTCACTACGCGTATCGCGTTGGTAATTGTTATGAGTGAACGGGTGATACGAAAGCCCTGCTTGCAACTTGGCATCCTCCGCCCCTTGTTCCTCCCATTCATGGAGATCCACACCATGTCCCATAATCGCCAACACCGCTCCCGGTGTGCGAAACTCAACTTGTGCCATCCGCACCTCCCGTACTGTATTCCGACGCTGTAAGTCATCCACAGCCTTTTCCTTTTCTTCACTCTTATTCTCCTACTCCGCCAACTCCAGTTGCCACCTTGCCAACCTACCCGTATGATCTCCTGACCACTACCAGGACCTTTGACGTCACAAAAAAAAATGATATTATCACTCCAGGGGGGAATAGGCACTTTTGCAACATTATCACTCCGGAAGTGATATTGTCATCGGTGGCAATATCACTTCTTTTATGATATTATCACTCCAGAAGTGACATTGTCATTCGTGAGTTTGTCACAAAAAAGTGATTATATCATTAAAAAGATGGCTTGCATTCTTGGAGAAGTGAGAATATCACTTAAGAAAGGTGAGAATGTCACTCGAGAAATGAGCCACTGTAGGTTGTGGTGATCCGTCCTCACCAATATGTTAGGTGTACCCCAAAGGTATTCCCGCAACTTTGAAAAGCCCATACTATAGCAAGCGCCTCACGCTGCCTAGTACAGTATTCCCTTTCTGCCGGTATCAGCTGCTGCCCAATGGACCTGTCCATCTGCTGAAGCACTGCTCCCACAGCGTATGCTGACGCATCCGTGTCCAACACAAATTGCTCCTTCCAGTCAGGCAGCATACGATTTCGTCCTCCTTGTCTTGGGTCCTTAGAAATCTCATCCTTGAGTTCCATTATAACCCTATTGACCTCCTCTGGCCAAGGGCTATCTGCAACCCCCTGCTTCAGAAATCTCCTTACCACCGCCGCCCGTTCCGTGAAGCCCGGAATAAACTCTCCGTAATATTGAGCTAGCGAGATAAAGGAATGTAGATCTGTTCGTGTCTGTGGCATTGGCATGGACGCCACATAATTCCTTTTCTCCTGAGAAATCGCACAGTGACCCTCGGAGATCTCATAACCCAAGTACTGTATCTTCCGTTGCGCAAAGTCGCACTTCTTTGCATTAAGCCGTAATCCAAAGGCATTGATACGTCTTAAGACATCCTTCACGTGCTCCACGTGTTTGTCCATGCTTTCTGAATAAATGATTATATCATCTATATAACAGAACGCATAATCCTCCGTCGTTCCAAGACGGGTTACCGTCCCTTCATCATCATACTCCTTCCCGAGCATCTTAGTCATGGCATGTTGGAATAGTCCCGGTGAGCATTTAAGCCCCATCGGCAACACCTTCCAAACATATGTAGTCATGCCAACCATGAATGCTGTAAGGTATCGACACGACTCATTAAGAGGGATCTACCAAAAACCACTCTTAAGTTCCAACGTCGTATATACCTTAGCATGCTTAAGCCGATTGATCCCTTTCCTGAGATCCGGTACCGGCGTTTCGATCTGCTTCAGAATCTTATTGATCCTGTAATAATTAATACACATACGCAAGGACCCATCCGGTTTGGGTGCCATACGTACCGAAGACACCTCCTATAGGCGTGCTTCAATAATAATATCCTTTTCCAACAGTTTCTGAGTAATCTCTCGAGCCATCCGATCTTCATGATAGCTCATGCGTGACGGTCTCCTGTGACCCACCACGTCTTCACCAGGCTTCCGCCCGAAGTTAGCCTCATAACCTCGAACAGACCCAGCCTCAGGAGGCCTGAACACCTCCATGTTATGCTCTAAAATGCCCTTGAGAGCATCCTGTTCTCTCATAGTACCCTCCCAAGTACTATACTTTTCCGCGATAGCTTTTTCCGCTGCTATTCTTGCTTCTTCGATCTCTTTCGGAGAAGCCTTGCGTGACAACTGTGCCACATCCTCCATTGGTATCGGGCGCTCATCCTCATGCGCCATGGTCCCATGATACCTTGTCTCCTCCTTGCCTTTCCATTGAGCAAGTTGAGCCATATGATCTATGATGATTGCATACTACATCGTATGAGTACGATGATATATGCCTGTGATCCAAGAAAAGGCTTGCGTACGGACTTCAGCCATTCTCGCTGTGCTAGCTTAGCTCCATAAGCCAACGCCTTCTCTTTCGTCCCCAACCGCAAAGCCAAGATCAACTTATGACCTCGATGCGGTATTGGAATCGGATCATCAATGAGGTGATCTTCAATATCCTGCCACCACATTTCCGTCCGAGTACCCACTGGGATAACTATAGTGAAATCTTCCACGGCCAACCGGGCCCTCAAGACCTCCTTTGGCCTTGACCCCCTTGGGAAAAAATAGTATATCATCCCAGTGACTCTTCAGAATGCTTCCACAATGGGTTTAGGCTGCTTGACCGGCAGCTTATGTTGGGTTACATTCCATACCACATCAGTGACATTGTGGAAGAATGCACGTCGATATAGACGTGTTGATCACCAGCATCCTCCATGCCAGCAATCTTACCCCGCAACAATTCCTCCCTTGCTGCGTAGAGGTGTTCCAATCTCGCCTCTATCGCGGTCAATACCGCCTCATCCTCTGCGGAATTCCTACACACCACATTCAAGATTCTAATATCGCGTGGGTTCGTATAGGCCCAGTCAGAGGTTGTGGCAATGACATATTCCATCTCCCGACTCGTGTTGTCAGAACCGTCATCGACCACCCCCATATCCTCAGAGTCCCACGACTCCATTGTGCATACATGGAAGAACGAGGCTGTGACCGGCTCTTGAATGTGGGGGAGTGACCGTGGACTCCATGCCCTCCACGGACACCATCTTTGTCCTCGCCCAGTCGGCGCGCGTGACACTCACATTCCCAATGTGTGCTCCAGCACACCGGCTTCCTCGCCGTAAAGATTCATACGGTACTACTTCGTACCGTGGAGCCACCTCGGATCCACCGTACTGCACCACGTTCAAATCCGTATAGATCCGAGCATGCATCCGCCTCAGGCTCCTCAGCCCCATCAGGAGACCACCAGCAAAGGCTGGGACGACCCAAAACCTATGGGAGAAAGACTGTCCGTCCCTCAAAAGGAAGGTAAGCATGACTGATCCGGATATCAACGTCATACCACCCACTCCCTTTACCCGTCCACGATACGGCCTAAACGCGTGCCTGAACCATGGCTCTTCGCCCACAGTTCAACGAACTCTTTGCCAAGCACATTCAGAAATGCAATTGTATTATTTCCTACAATGCATTCCTCCTGTACAATCTTCAATGAAAATTTTAGTGAAAAGCAAAGGCAATTCAGCTTTCCCCGGGCCATACCCGTCCGCCGAAAATGCTTCGAAACCACCAAAATATTTATCCTTAAGCGCCTTTTTCGCAATAACACTATCAAGGTCCGTACCTCTACTCATCACTGGACCCAACGCGTCCCTGTGACTATCAAGGTCCTCAACCTTCGTATCCTGTCTATCATGGCCCTCCGAGGCCAAACTTAATGTAGGTTCCTCAACCCTCTGCATCCTGGCGCGAGTCCTATCATCACATGACAAGTCATGAGCAACCTCGTCGCCTCCGTGGCCGACAGGCAACTCACCCGACTTATCCTTCGTCCTGACTTCCACGTCAGGCACTTGTTGCTGCTCCCGCGTTAGATGTTCCCGAGCCCGCGTTTCCTGAGCTTTGCCCTGCACACCCATCAGAGTGTCCAATGGCGTTATTCCAAACGCAATACCCGGAGCCTGTTGTTGAGACTGAGACTGCATTTCCGGCGATCCTTGATTCCCCCCCACACCTCCGCAGGCTGAAAAGCTGGCGGTGGAATATATGGAGATGGGACATACGAAGGCCCTTGCTGCTGTGGCGGTGGGGCATAGTACTGCTGTACCGCTTGCCCGTACCCCACCGGCACCTGTTGCATCGGCAGCTGATGTGAGTAATAAACACCAGCAGCTCCCGCTGTCGACTTATTTGCATTGGGTGAAAGCTTCCCGGGCTCCCCCCGTAAGCATTTGCACCAGTATAAGGAGTATTCCCCATACTCATCCTGTTGGAACCGATTCGATCCCGGACGCTCCCTGGACCTTGATCGCTCACGATCTCGCGGCGGTGACCGTGCATGCTCCCTCGAGCCACGCTCTCGGTCGTATCCTCCCCGATCCCGATCATAGCGAGATCGCCCTCCCGCGCCTTGATCGTCACGGCCACCTTCGCTTCGTCGACCCCGCGATCGCGAACGGCTACGCCGATCCATCGACCTTGCTCGCTCCCGACGCCCATCAGAGCTCGACGCTGACCCCTTGTACGCCCAAGAGGCATCCTCCAAGTTGGAACCCCTTTTCAGAGAATCATCCCGTCCAAACGAAAATGGTGCATCCCCTTCATAAGAATTGATTGGGTTCCATACGTTGTACTTCTCCCAATCACCCCTCATGTAAGGCTTATCCCCAGGATCGATCCATCCCTTGGCCTCATAAGCCTTCTTATCCCGCTGAAGAAGGTTACGAAGTTCCTCTCCGTATTTACCCGTATCAAGAAGACTTCTGAAGGGACCCACAGGGTAATCGCGACATACACTCTCCAGAACCTCCTTCTGAACCGAGTTATCCCAATGATCCGGATGCCACTTATCACATGAAGCCTTGCACATAGCTCCCGTCTTGAGCCATAAAGCTGCAGCCCTCTTCATACAAAGGGCTCGCCCAGCTTTCTTGTTGAAGGCAGGCCTTTCGCCTCGACCCATGCCCGGGCCACGACGACTATTAGACCCATAATACTGAGCACCCCGACGTGGGTATCCCTGACCCCAATAAGTTTCGTCATCGTTAGGCTCCAAGGGCCCCCCTTGATCCTTACTCTGCAGAATTTGTAGATTTCCTTGAGGGGGAGATTGAGGCTTAGGGCCAGTGTATTTCCATCCATCGACAAGGGTCTTCTGCACGCACCGTATTGCTCGACCCACCATGTCGTCTTCGACATTCCAAAACTCTGGGCTGGCGTCCACACTGTCCACCTTCATGGACGCCCACAGCTCCGTATCCCCTTGGAACTCCTTGACCAACTTCGCAAAAGTAGGATTCTCTTTGTCGAAGAGAACCTCCGCCACTGCCTTATAGGCCTCAGCCCTAGACAGAATGATGGCCATGTCCATCACTCTTTGAAACACATAGTGTAACACTGGCTTATTCGTCAGCGTCCACTTGGCTTCATTCTTCAGCTGATCCACCTCCTGATTCTTTGACGAAAAAGAATGGAAATTCTTCTTGTTCTTGAGCATGAGACCAATGCTCTCCACACATCATGTCTCCATTGCTTGAGCTGTTCCCAGTGAGTGCTCCATTCCTCACTCTTCGAGATCCATTCGTTGTCAACAGCCGATTGAAAACGAAAGAACCTGTTCTCCACGATGGCAACCTCCTCGGGCAGTACAATGCCTGCCAAGCGACAGACGCGACGCACTTCAGCCAGCCACGCACGAATATCAGCAACATGCATCGAAACGACATTCACCGATACGCCCGTAGGACGAAAAATAAGATTTCCCATTGAGTGCACAGTGGATGACACTACCTTCCACGCTTGAACATGAAAAAGAGCGAAATTTTGCACTTCATCCTACCTGGGATGTCCTTCCTCTAAGACCTCCCAAGCTTGCCAGCAACCAATCAAATCATACAAAGGTTGCCCATGTTGCTTGAAGAAATCCTTGAAGAATTCCTTACTCAAGGCAAAAACATTCCATACCTCCGTTTGGACCAGTCTGCCCGCTGCAAGGTTGAAAATCAGCCTGTCGGTAGAAACCATCAGTCTGGACGCTGCCAACTTCTCAGGAGTCCAATATGGGGTGCCCATTCCCACAGATTCTGAGATTTGTACCACCATCTCAGCTGCCACCAAGACGTCAGCCACTGTAGTTTGTCCCACTACAATTGTAGACCAGACATCTCGATTGACCCCTTGTCCAGCCAAGGCATCGACGAGTGCTTTGACAGTCTGAACTGCCTTAATCGAAGGAAGCTGATCAGCTCAAGTGTCCCCAGTCAGACGAGCTTGCCAAATCACCTGTAAGTCGTCCATGAGACGAGCAGGTGTTCCCACCAGCCTAGGAGTAGCCCCTCCTGAAGACAAAGAACTCGTCCCCAAGGCTGTTGACAGCCCCATCCTGCGTAGACCGACCGACGGAGGCATCCCCAAGCCTCCGACACTACCACCCAACGGTGTAGCATGCGGACTTCCTAGCATCCTCTTTCTCCTCTGCAATGATAGCATGTAAGATTGCGAGAAAAACAGAGAGAGAGAGAGTAAGTGGAAAACAGAAGGCACACAACACACACACACACAACACTGCTTCCCAACAGCTTATTTGATATGTCTGTGTCCTCTTGCTACCTTGTTCAAGTCAAAACCAGACGTGTGCACTCCTAATCCTCACACACAATCTGTTTCTATCAACTAACTCAAACAAAACTTGAAAAAAGGTCAACACCTTTTTCTTTTCGGATTTTCAAGGTGTCGAAAACCCCAAGAAACTTGATCAAAGCGAGAAACACGTGAAAACTTTGGCTTTTTGTGAAGTTCACGAAAAGCAAAAGCAAACCCCGTTCAACTTTTGTTAGTGACTCCAGATGTATATTATAGGAATAGCTACTCTGACACTTAGTCGTCACTCAACAGTAAAGGGGCAGACCAAGCATAAGAGTCAAGTAACGACAAGCCGGATGACAATGCCACTATGTATTGTGCGGGCCGGCCGACAGTTGGATAGGCAACTTGAACAGTGCTTTGGTTGAAGCCGGTTGGTATTAAGTCCGAGTGTAGTATTGTATATATGACTCATTTCTGTAAGTGGCACTGTGTATCGTCCGACTCATCATTGAAGTTTTGATTATTAAGTTCGTGACTCGTGACACTGATTAGGAGTGAGTACTATCAACGGTTACTAAATAGTTCATCGCGGTCAATCAGTTGTGCCCGCCGATTACATTATTTATTCATTGTGTACTGAACCATAACTTTGAGTAGCAGTTACTACTACAGTTACTCGCGAACTTAGTTTAGTTTGCTGTCTGGTAGTTCAGTTTTGAGTTGATGCCTTCGGATTAAAGTGTCTGTGTCAGTCAACATGACTTCTAACGGAATCTTCCGGCGCTGGAACCGCAGTGAAAGGTGAGGTAAGGTCAGTGTGTGACCGGTTTATACCTATCAACGCAGTGCAACCTTTCCCGTCAAAAAGGAAGAAAATTTTTTTAGTCGCTCGTATAAGCGATTATCGCTCGTATAAGTTGTGATACGGCCGAAGGGTTAATATTGTAAATACAATGATTAATAATGAATACTCTAATAAATTTCGGCAATTTATTATATGAAAGTTAGCTGATTACATATGGCCCTATCGGACCCGAAATATGGAATTATTAATAGAATACTTGACACTCGTAGAGCTGAGTGGGAAACAGAAGAGATAAAATGGAAGAGGTATTAATATCAAGAGATACAAAAAAGAGAAAACATAAAGTGTAAAAAAAAAAAAAAAAAAAAAAAAAAAAAAAAAAAAAAAAAAAAAAAAAAAAAAGCAGTCACTATCAACGACACTCAGCAAAGCTAACCAACTTGGATATATCTTCATAGCTCCATCGCTCCTAGTGCTGTGACAATATTTCTCAAAGCCATGCGTTGGACCCAACGTGGACATATCTTCATTGGTCCTTCGCTCCTAGGTGAGTGCTGTCTCAAAGCCATACGTTGGAAAGGCCAGCACCCTTCGCTTTCGAATTACCTTCTGGGTATCTTCGTATCTTAAACATGGATTGAGAAAAAAAAATAGTTGAAAATAGGATCAAATTTGCGATTTGAAAGCCTTTCAAATGACCTATCGCGAGCTGTGTCCCACAGGCCCTCGGGAAAATTGTCTCACAGGTTAGGGTTGGGTCTCCCCCACTGGTTCAAGTGGCCAAGCAGCCCGCAGCTTCGAACTCATTTTTCTCAATCAATATTTGAGGTGTGGAAATGCAAAGCACACCGTTGGAAAGCTCTTGTCCTGAGCTTTCAAATGATGGCTGGGGTATTGCCTCACAGGTTAGGGTTGGGTCTCCCCCACTGGTTCTCGGGTATTGTTTTGCAGAGCTCTTCTGTGATACTGTAGCCCTCCTGCAGATAATTAAATAGATAGATAGATAGATAGATAGATAGATAGATAGATAGATAGATAGAAAGTAGATAGATAAATAGATAGATAAATAGATAGATAGATAGATAGATAGATAGATAGATAGATAGATAGATAGATAGATAGATGGGTATTGTTTTGCAGAGCTCTTCTGTGATACTGTAGCCCTCCTGTAGATAGATAGATAGATAGATAGATAGATAGATAGATAGATAGATAGATAGATAGATAGATAGATAGATAGAGAGAGAGAGAGAGAGAGAGAGTGTCTGTAATACTGTAGCCCTCCTGCCCCGAGTGAGGACAAACCAACATCTATCTACCTGTCTATCTATCTATCTATCTATCTATCTATCTATCTATCTATCTATCTATCTATCTATCTATCTATCTATCTGTCTGTCTGTCTGTCTGTCTGTCTGTC